>OZ023246.1:414636-696221 GCA_964006365.1 Trididemnum miniatum | reverse complement strand
CTGTAAACAATCGATAAGAATAGAAAAGTCCGGTAGGTTTAAACATTATAAACAACCTTAAACAAAATATTCCTTCTCAGATTACCGGGAAAATAATGTTTAAACCTACCGGACTTTTCTATTCTTATCGATTGTTTACAGTGAATCTGTGACATCATAATCCAGCCTGTATTATTTTCTTGAAGGTTTTATTTCAAATGTTCTACCTTGAGCAGAACGAGGAGAGGCTTAGATTAGGAGTGTGTAGTTCTTTTGAAGGTTAGAATTTTTTTTTTTTTAGGAAGGTGGGAGGTTGCTATGCTGCACTGATGAGACCATAATAAGGTCGAAACGCGTCTGCAGCTGCAAATTAGTGGGTTGCCATAGGGGCTTATAGTGATGTGGGCTAGTTAGGCTACCGGGAACTTAGTTGTGGATTAGTGGTTATATTTTCTTTCATTGGGTATCGTTGTTTGGGGCCAAAAACTTGAGTTTGATATAGAAGCAACTTTTAAAGGTGCTAGGTAGAATGCATTGTATGTTGATGGATTTACTTCATGGATTTGAAGTTTTAAGCACCACTGAAGAGACTTTATTTAATAGTCGAAACGTATCCCGTCTGGTGTAGCGTGGCGTAGTCGACAGCGTGGCGTAGTGGTTCGGAGCGTCGTTTTTACGACGACCATGATCGCAAGGTTGATGGTTCAACTCCCAACCTAGTCTCGTTGTTGCGTCCTTGGATAAGATGCTTCACGATGATTATCTCTGCTTGGTGGAATCTGGCAAGCAGCAAATTAAAGAAGTCAGAAGAAAATTCAAGCGGAAAACTTGGAAACAAAGGCAACTCCTAAGCGAGTCTGGATTCGTCCTACGCATAGCGCCTCCGCCGCTTTCTCGTGATAGGAGGATAAAGATGAAGAAATCAATCAATCAATGGTGCAAAATAATCTTATTCTCCTGTGGTAAGACGTTTAAAGGACTGCCTATTTCTTGCTGTAAAAAGGTCGAAGCGTAAAACCTTGGACCGCAAGAAGACAGTAGCTCCATTCAACTACAATCGCCTGGCTACATTCATCCCTTCTTTAGATGGATTGTTCCAAGGTCCCTTTGTGTAAGCGCCCTCTGACGATGGCTGGCTATGCAAGTGCCTGTCACGGTCCACAAGGATCTGAGGAATTTTAGAGAAAGCATAGTGTAAGCGCCCTCTGACGTTGGCTGGCTTTGCAAATGCTTGTCATGGTCCACATGCCTATCTGAATTCAGCAATTCGTTTAATGAAGATTGACTGTACTGCAACATCAGCAATTGTTGGACCTATTCTTACCCTGACACATTGGGCTTTGTTGTTGCCTGACTTTGGGGGTGCCTATCGGAGAAGTGTAGGAAAGATGAATTCTATTTGACTTACATATCCTTCTTTGTATCATCTTGCTGGATCCTGTAACTGTACATGCAGTTCGACAAACGTACCGGGATATTGATGTTTAAACCACCGATAAGCGCTGACGTTCACTGTGTTTTCTGGGCTGCATGCGCAGACACAGTGCCTGCCTTGTCCCCCGCTTTTTCACGGGCGAACGGGTTGGGCAGAGAGGTTTTTTGTAGGTTTTTGTAACTGGTATAGTTACAAACCTTAAACAAAATATTCCTTCTCAGATTACCGGGAAAATAATGTTTAAACCTACCGGACTTTTCTATTCTTATCGATTGTTTACAGTGAATCTGTGACATCATAATCCAGCCTGTATTATTTTCTTGAAGGTTTTATTTCAAATGTTCTACCTTGAGCAGAACGAGGAGAGGCTTAGATTAGGAGTGTGTAGTTTTTTTGAAGGTTAGAATTTTTTTTTTTTTTAGGAAGGTGGGAGGTTGCTATGCTGCACTGATGAGACCATAATAAGGTCGAAACGCGTCTGCAGCTGCAAATTAGTGGGTTGCCATAGGGGCTTATAGTGATGTGGGCTAGTTAGGCTACCGGGAACTTAGTTGTGGATTAGTGGTTATATTTTCTTTCATTGGGTATCGTTGTTTGGGGCCAAAAACTTGAGTTTGATATAGAAGCAACTTTTAAAGGTGCTAGGTAGAATGCATTGTATGTTGATGGATTTACTTCATGGATTTGAAGTTTTAAGCACCACTGAAGAGACTTTATTTAATGATCAAAAGACTAAATCAGAATGTTGTGTGTAATATAAATATTTAATTATTGCAAAGGCCAATTACGAATTGCTGAAGGAAATTTATGAACTTGAGTTTAGCAACATAGCTTTATATTTTAAAAGGAATTGTTTATGACTAAGTTTTCTAAGATTTTCAGGAATATCGTTCCAAAGTTTGGCACCTTTAAATTTAATAGTGCGTAACAGCAAGGAGGTAGAAAACTGTGGAAGAAAGTATTGGTTGGATTTAGCAGCATTTCTGGTATGGCAAGAGTGGATGGAAGAGACTAAAGTGAAATAGTTATTGAAGGACGAAGGGAGATATTTTAGATAATATTTATGCATAAACTTAGCCAAAGCATACAGAATAAGCTTGTCAAGGCTTAAAATATTAAGTTTAACGTAAAGAGGAGAGGCATGTTCGTACCAGTCGGCTCCTGCAAGCACGCGGATAGCCTTCGATTGAATACTGCGCAGTTTAAGAAGATTTGATTTAGGCGTAGCGCTCCAGATAATTAACCCGAAATTAAGGTGGGAGTGAATAAAAGCGTAGTAAAGCTTTTTTAGTATATCTTTGGGCAAAAAAGATTTGGTTTTGAAAAGGATTCCTAGAGAGCGAGATAATTTGGATTCTAGCAAGGCAATGTGCTGTTTAAATTGTAATTTATTGTCTAAAACAATGCCTAGATACTTAACGGAATTAACTACCTTAACCGGAGAATGATTATATGATATGTTGAGAATAGGAGGATCGATTTTAGCATTAGGAGATATTATCAAGGCATACGACTTTGAAGGGTTAACTGTAAGTTTGTTGGCATTGATCCACATTGATAAGTTAGTCATTTCACGATTTAGCGTCTGCTCTAACACGGTGGCTGAGGGAGCATTAGCAATAATGCACGTATCGTCCGCAAAGAGCCTGGGAGTGGTGTTGATAGAGTTGGTTAGATCGTTAATGTACAAGAGAAATAATAATGGCCCTAACACTGAGCCCTGTGGAACTCCATATTCAATGCGTAGTGTAGATGAGTTAATGCCCTGAAGGGAAACGTACTGTTGCCTATTGGAGAGATAAGATGAAAACAAATTGAAAGCTTTACCACGGATACCATAATGTTCCAGTTTCTGTAGTAAAATGTCATGAGTGACAGAATCAAATGCTTTTTTTAAATCAAGCATTATAAGGCCAGTAAATTGACCGTCATTAATACTATCATAACATGAAGATACTATATCAACAACCGCGTGCTCTGGGGAAAATTTAGAACGAAAACCATATTGAGTGGTAGACAAGATGTTGTGCTTTTCGATAAAGGATTGGACTCGGTTGTAAAGTAATCTCTCAAACACTTTTGCTATTACTGGAAGGAGTGAGATAGGGCGATAATTATTTATATCAGTCTTGTCGCCTGATTTGAAGATAGGAACCACTTTGGACATTTTTAGAGAATCCGGAAAAATACCACATTCAACACAGAAATTGAAGAAGATTGTAAGAGGGTAAATAAGAATATTTGATCCCAATTTCAGAAAAAAGGAAGAAATGTTATCAGGTCCGCAGGAGGAACTACTTTGTAGCGATGAAATAATTCTCAATATTTCTTGAGGATAGGAAGAAGCTAAAAATATAGAATCTGTTACTCTATTGTGTAGGTAGTATGAAGGTTTTATGCTACTACTATATAAGACCGCATTAGACTGAGTAGAATCGCAAGAAACCGTTTATAAGAGAGCATGGGACCGAATTAGACAGTATGGGTCCCGGACAAATGCTGGGTCCTAGACATTTGGGTCCCGGAGAATTGGGCACTTGGGGCAAATGGGCATTTGGGGGAAATGGGCACCGGGGCAAATGGGGATTTGAGGAAATGATGGGCACTATGGCAAATGGGCATTTGGAAATATGGAAAATTTGGAGTAAACGGACATTAGGGGCAAATGGGCACTTGCGGCACCGGAGCACATGGGCACCGGGACACCGAGTAAATGGCAAAAAAGCACTCGGGGCAAATGGGCATCGAAATAAATGGGGACTTGGGACAAATTAGCTGTTGGAAAAAATTAATATTTGGGTTAAATGCTGGGCACCTGGAGAAATGGGCGCCAAGGCAAATAGGCATTTGAGAAAAATGGACATTTGGGGGAAAAGGGTAGGCTACCCAATTTCCCTAAAGGAGTTCCCCCAGTGCCCTGTGTCCATTTCCCCAAATGTTTGCATATGGCCATCGTGGCAAATGGGCCCTAGAACGTTTGGGGGAAAGGGGTACCTTAGGTGCCCTAACGGAGTACTACAAGTGCCCTGTGCCCATTTCCCCCAAATTTTTGAAAATGGACAGTTGGGTAAATGGGCATTTAAAGGAAGGGGGTACCCTAAGTGGCCTAAAGGGGTACACCAAATGCTCTGTGCCCATATCACCCAAAATTTTTGCCAATGGGCAGAGGGGAAAATTGGCACTTGAGGTTTTGGGGAAAAGTTGACTTTTGGGGGAAAGGAGTACCCTAAGTACCTTCATTTTGTCCATTTTTCCCAAATGGGCACTAGGACAAAATGAGCACTAGAGTAAATGGGCACTTGAGGCCCCAAATGCCTATTTGAAAAAAATTGGGGGATGGGCACAGCAGAACACTTGGGGTACTCCTTCCCCAAATGTCCATTTGCCCCAAGTGCCCATTTGCCCCAGTGCCCATTTCTAAACATTTAGGGTAATGGGCATAGGGCACTTTTGGGTTATCCCTTTCACCCAAATGTCCATTTTTCCCAAGTGCCCATTTGCCCCACTGCCCATTTGCAAACATTTGAGGGGAAATGGGCACTGGAATATTAGAGCACTTGGGGTACCCCTTATCCAAATGTCCATTTTCCCCAAGTGCCCATTTGCCCCTGCGCCCATTTGTGAAAATTTCGGGGAAATGGGCCCAAGGGCACTTGGAATACCCCCTTGGGGCATTTGGAGTACCCTTTTCCCCCAAATGTCCATTTGCCCCAAGTCCCCATTTACCCCAGTGCCCCATTTGTAAACATTTAGGGGAAATGAGCACTTGGGGTACACCTTTACCCCAAATGTACATTTACCCTAAGTGCCCATTTACCCCAGTGCCCATTTGTAAACATTTGGGGAAAAAGGGCATAAGGCACTTGGGGTACCCCTTTAGGGCACTTGGGGTACCGGTACCTCTTTCCCCAAATGTCCATTTGCCCCAAGTGCCCATTTGTGAACATTTTGGGGTAATGGGCCCAGGGCACTTGGGGTACCCCTTTCCCCCAAATGTCCATTTTTTCCAAGTACCCATTTGCCCCACTGCCCATTTGCAAACATTTGAGGGGAAATGGGCACAGGAATATTAGGGCACTTAGGGTACCCCTTTCCCCAAACGTCCATTTGCCTTGGAGCCCATTTGCACCATTGCCCGTTTCCTCGGTGCCCAGTGGCGTAGCCAGCCGAAAATTTCGGGGTGGGCAAAACTTCATAGGCTTTTCCAGTGGCGCGCCCCAGGATTCGGAAAAGGGGGGTGCCCCAACCGGAGGGGTGTAGGCGAAGACCCCAGCCGCCAGAGGCTAAGGGGGTCTGGGGCAAAGCCCCCAGCTGCCACGGATTGATAGGGTTTTTGTATGAAAAATACTCATTTCAGCGTAGTTTTTTTGTCGAAAAGTGGTCTTAATCTGCCCCTACTTGCGTTGTTAGTAGATTTACGTTGTAGCATTAGTATCTTTGTTTGTAGGCTAATGGTCACTGAAAATAATTCGGGGGGGAGGGCGCAATTGCCCTTTTTACCCCCCCCCCCCCCCCCGCTACGCCCCTGCCGGTGCCCAATTCCCCCAAACATATATTTTCTTCTAATATCCATTTCCCCAATATTCATTTTTTCCAAGTGCCAATTTGCCCCAAGTTCCCATTTATGCCTGGGGGGGCCCTAATTTACGTGTTTATTTCCACAATATTGCCTCTGCATGAATGTATTTGAAACTTGATAGGCCTAACATTGAGTAGGGTGTGCTTGCAGCACTATTTTAGTGAGTTTGGAAGGGACCTGATAAAACAGACTATTAAACCTTGTTAAAACTGAGGAATTTTAAAGGCTCAAAACGCACAAAAAGCCTCCAAAATAAAGTCAAATTTCGCAAAATTTTCGGGGGGGCATGCCCCCAGACCCCCCTAGCTTGGCATTGCCCTTCGGGGCTCGCTTTTTTCTGTCACCATCCAAGAAAAAATTTTTAGGGGGCCCCGAAAGGTGATTTCGGGGGGGGGGGCGCATTGCCTAGTTTCTGCCCTGTTTTGGAGTACCCTAAGTAAAATTTTGCAGAAATTTGAAAACTGATTTTGGAAACGTTATGCGTTAAAACTTAAATCATTCTAGCTGGTAACAAAAGTCAGGAAACTGTATTTTTTATATCTATAGCCTTTTGTTTATTACATTAACATAACCAGTTTATGTTGAGAATGAAAAGGTTAATGCTAACTTAGATGGGGCAAGTTGTTACACTTGTAGCAACTTGCCCCAGACCATTCAACAATAAATCTGGCAGCTCAAAAGACTAATATCACTGTATTGTTATGTGAAAGGTTATTTATTATTAAGCTATTTATTTATTTTGGTCAAAACATCTGTGCAAAACAATCCACACCTGCGCAGAAAATGTTCAGGAAAGAAGCTAATTTACGAGCTCAGAAACCTGCAACTCAAAACCCAAACTCAGAAAACTAAGTTTTTCAAAAAACATCAAATTATTATTATTTTTTTGTCTTTTAGAACATCAAATAATTAACTCTGTTGTGATATTCATCCGCTTCAAAGAGTTCGTGCTGAGTGAAAAAGAAGGAGTATTTTCCTTCTGTTCGGTCTGTAACAACTTGCGCCAAACGCCGGGATAAATTCAAATGGTGGAGTCGAGTACTCAACCTTCGAGTACGAGTACCGACTAGCCAACTTGCACTGAGAATCTTCGAGTACAAATACTGGTGGTTGGCTTCGAGTACGAGTATTACAAGCTCGAGTACGAGCACCGAGTACATTTTGATTTTTCGCAGTTAAACTTTACACTTTAAAATCAATAATAAAACACGACGTTGTGTTATTTCATTTCGCTGATATCTCAAAAACTACATGCGATAGAAATTTCATTTTTACGTTTAATGAAGAATAGAGGCTAAACATCAAATGTATGCAATAAAAAAAATCAAAAATTTGGCTACGTTGTATTCTTCCTGAAAACGCAGAAGTCTCGGATCACTTTCATTAAAATCATTTATTTTGGTGAAAAAACAGGAACCGGAACAAGACACCAAATGTCCAGGGTCGGGGAATACCCTAAAATCGCAACAACGTTTATTTAAATGAAGCCACGATCGTGACATCTCGGAGAAAAAATATCAAAGTACTCGTGAACTCGACTGATTTTTAGAC
Organism: Trididemnum miniatum; assembly: GCA_964006365.1. NCBI lineage: Eukaryota > Metazoa > Chordata > Ascidiacea > Aplousobranchia > Didemnidae > Trididemnum > Trididemnum miniatum. The sequence continues at coordinate 688,677 of OZ023246.1, read as the reverse complement.
CAAGTCCGAGTACTTTCAGGTTCGAGTACAAGTACTTTTTGAGGTTAAAAGTTTCGAGTAGGCCTACGAGTACTCAGAAAAGCTGTACTCGAGTACGAGTGCAGTACTCGAGTACTCCATCACCGGTAACAACTAGCCCCGGTCTCCCTGCTTCGGTAAAATTCAAACTAGGGGGGCCCTGTATAATGCAAAAAACCTATTATTTTATACCTGATGTTCTTAAACTTTTTGAATCACGCTCCCTTTGGCGTTGCTGTAGACCTAGTTATTTTTCCCCACGCCCTACCACCAGTGCGCTGTAAAGACTTGTCCCTCCTTATTTGATATCTACAAGCACTTTGGGCAGTTTCGCTCTTTTTCGACTCATTAGCTGCATTATTTCAAGGAACGTATCCAGAAATTTCCTCTGGAGGGGCGCCCCAAACTTTTGTACACACAGTTTCTTTCGGTTTGACTGAAAATCAGAGCAAATTTGAACCAGATAAAAATCAATGATGACTCTAGAGGGGTCCGCGGGCGTGCTACCCCGGAAATTTTTTAAAATTTAATTATAATTTACATCATGTAATTGCAATTAGGCCTATAGTGCTTTTTCAACAACTTTTTGACGAAATTTCCTTTCAAATTTTTTGCCTCCAATTCTGAGTCTAATACAACAATATTGTGGGGCCCCTACAAATCCCCCCTCCCCCGACCGGGGGGACCGAACTTCGGAGATGCCTTGATACGGCACTACCCATCACGCAACAAAAAACATGCAGAAAGTATAACTAGTTATTTGCAATGTCTTAATCATTTTGATGGGAAGGATGCAGCTGTTGTGGGGAAACAAGTTTTAAGTTTTGATGTTTAACGAAAAAAAGATTTGAAAATATACGTTCGATCATTAAGTCAGGCTACTGCTAGGTTCACGCCCCCCTTGCAAACATTTTACGCCGCCCAGTTTAAGAACCTCTGCTTTAAAGTCTAAACCTTCACAAAACTAGGCCGATTTTTAAGAGCCCCCATTTTTTAGAACTAGGAGGGCCCAAGCACCCCCCCCCCACCAACGCAATCCCGCTCTTCACCAGCAGGCTCAAAGTGAAACAAAAGAGTCGAATAAAAAGTTAATTTTTGACACCTTTTTGACTGTTGACGAATTAAAGGACTTAATTTGCTTTACTTCCGTTAATTAGATCTGAAATTGGTGAAATAACTTGACGGAAGTACGAAGTTTTTCATCGGAGTATGCATTAACGAAGATAAGGTTTTTGATTAACTTGCCCATCAATGAGGAAATGCCAAACCAACACACATCATGCGACATTACAATTTAAAAATTCAACATTGCTGGTGTAGTAGGCCTGGTTTGATCCTTTGGCGTTTATTTTCTGCAACAAGCTTACCAATTTTGAAACGTTTTCGTAAAAACGACCTATCAACAGAGATGAGCAAGTTAATGCAAAACGTTAGCTTCGTTAACCACTACTTCGTTAACACAGTCAGTGACGTAGCCACGGGGGGGTTTTGGGGGTTACAACCCCCCTATTGAGCGTCATATGACGTCATACATATTTCTTTTTCTGATATTTATTTCGAAGTGCTAGATACTTTGTTACTGATAATCTGGTTTTGCAATTGTCATGATAACAAGAATTACGTACTAGCGTTAATTATTTTCTGACACTTTTTCTTTGCCGTTAGGCTTATGAAGCAATGACAGAATTTTATTAGCAGGGCAGTGCCGCTCCTATAACCTGCACGAAACTGCCCTCAGCCCCTCAGACTTTTCGTAGAAAAACCGTTAAACCAGTGGTTCTCAAACTTGTCGGAAGTATCGAACCCAACAGGTGTCATGCAAGCATACATCGAACCCTTAATTATAACCAGGAGCGGATCCAGAAAATTTTAGAGGGGGAATGCAGTTTTGAATTAGGTTGAATGTTGAATGAGTGCAAAGACGTTAGACGTCTAAACCGGAAAAAAGCATAAGCTCTTTGAAAATGTTTCACGTCAGGGGCATATTCAGAATATTCTTTAGGCGGTGGAGGGTGGCATAAAATTCTTACATTTTTTAAGCGTATTTTTTTCCGGAAAGTTAATTTGAAGCAAATCGAGGAACAAAAATATGGCTCTAGGGGGGTCCGGGGGTATGCTTCCCCGGAAAGTTTTCAAAAATTTAGACACTGTAATGGCCATTTTAGCGCTTTTTGAACAATTTTTATGGCAAATTCTGTTTAATTTTTTTGCCTCTAACTCTAAGTCCTTCACCAAATATGATACATTTTGTTCGCACATTTTTGATTTATGCGTGCTTAAGGCGTAAAGATGATTGTTATCAAATAGGTTTGAAATTATGGAAAAATTGTATTCATCAAAAACAGCGTTGAAAGAGTATGGTGGGGGGATGCATCATTCCATGCAGAGATAGTCATTTACTACAACTGTATGCCTTTTTGCAAAAACTTATTCTGATCTTAGCCGAACCCCTGCTACAGCCTCACCGAACCCCTGGGGTTCGGTCGAACCCAGTTCGAGAACCACTGCGTTAAACGATTTTGAGCAAAAATGATCTACGCAGGCCTACTGTAGCTCAAAAAAGAACTGAATTGTTAACATTTGAATATCGCTTTACCAATTCCACCAGTAAGCATTCCTTTGACTCCCTTAAAACAATCGTGCTTTATGACTGCCTTCGGTATTTTTAGTTTAAAGCATATTTTTTAAAATTTGAGACCATCTTTTGTTATTATACAACCAGGGAGGGACGTGGGGTATGCATCGTATGCATCCCTCGACCAGCCATTTTCAACAATGTTTTGGATGAAAAAAATTTTTCCATAATTTTGAACCTCTTCATAACATTATACCGTAGTCCCCTTAAGCACGCATAATCGAAACTGCGCGAACAAAATGCATCAATGGTGAAGCACTCGAAGTTAGGGGCCAAAAATATGACCAACTTTCCCAAAAAGTTGTTTACAAAGCACTAAAATGGCCATTACCAGAGGTGGGCACAATTTCGTTAATCGTTCGTTAATAACGAAGCTAACTTTTTCATTAACTAGTTAATTCGTTAAACTTCTTTTTGAACTTAACGGACTAAATTAAATTAACGGACTTTTTGAACTTAACGGACTAAATTAATTTCGTTAATGCTTAATAACTTCCGCTAAATTTTTGTAAACGCTTATTTCTTTTATTGTTGATTAAGTTTGTCATCAATAAACTGGCGAAATACGATCAATGAGTTAAAAAAGCGAGATGAAAACAAAACGTACTGCTTGATAGCAGAATATTTGCTTCAATGCTTACGCAAACATTGATATTAAATAAATTTACGCTTTTTTTTAAAAAGAAATGCCAGTTTAAGTCAAAATTAACGAATTTAATTAACTTCCGTCAATTGGAGCTGAATTTAACGATTTATCGTTAACGGAGATACATAGCTGTGTTAACGAAGTAGTGGTTAACGAAGTAAACGCTTTGCATTAACTTGTCCATCAATGGCCATTACAGTATGCAAATTTTCAAAATTTTTCCGGGGAAGCATGCCCCCGGATCTTCCTATAGTCGTTTTTGTTACTCAAGTTGCTTAAAATTAACTCTGCCGAAAAAACTGCGCTTGAATAAGTGACAAAAATTGGTGCCTCCTTTCTGAAAAAATTCTGAATACGCCCCTAACATGAACACATTTTCAAACGGCATTTACGCCCGTTTTCGGGTTTAAACGTCTTTGCATTTAGTTAACATTCAACATAATTCAAAATACACCCCCCCCCACCAACACTTCCTGGATTCGCTCTGTATATAACGTGTGGTCAAATGTGACGTCATTCTCAAACCCCCCCATTGCAAGATTCTGGCTACGCTAGTGAACACAGTTATGCACCTCCGTTAACGTTAATTCGTTAAACTCAGCTTTAATTAACGAAAGGAATTAAATTCGTTAAATCGTTAATTTTGACTTAAAACGGCAATTCTTCTTAAACAAAAGCAAGAAACTTTTTAATATTAATGTTTGCGTAAGTATTTATGCAATTTTTTTGCTCTCAAGCAATATGTTTCGTTGTTTTTATCTTGCTTTTTCACCTCATTGGTCGTATTTTGCTAGTTTATCGATGTCAAACTTAACCAACAATAAGAGAAATAAGCGTGTACAAAAATTTAAGGGAAGTTATCAAGCACTAACGGAAGGTAATTTATTCCGTTAATTTTAAAAAGAAATTTAACGAATTAAGTACTTGACGATAGGTACGCTATTGACGAATTAACGAAATTGTGCCCACCTCTACTAAAACCTTTTGACATTTGAGGCATGGACGCTTTGAGCATGCTTTGAGAGCAATATTTACGATAGGATATTTCAGTAAAATGGAGATGTGTTATGTGATGCGGAAAAATTGTTCAACGCAAAAAAATGAACGTGCAACAGCCTACCCAAGGGCGTACATCCCGGGGGGATGTATCCCCCCCCCAGTACTTTTTGAAGGGGGGATGATAATGCATTTATCACTCCTAATATTAGAAGAAATTGTTACACAATTGCTATAAACCTCTGCCTATCAATATATGACTACTGGTAGGCTAGTAGTTTTTTTAGGCTAAGGATTTTGCGGATGATGTTACAAAACTAAATAGTAGGCTACACGTCCGCGACGTCCAAAATGTCCGCGAAGTTCAAGATAAGCCCTATCGGAGATGTCCCATTTTAGAATATGTAAATGGTATGGGTGTTACTAAATAATACATGTCGGCGATGTCCAAGATCGCGGGCTTCTCGGGCATTGCGGACATCGCGCTCATCTTGGACATCGCGAACATGCACCATCTAGTAACACCGTCTTGCGAATGCAACCGTTAAATACATTGTTAAATTCCAGATTTAGCGATTGCATCCGCGAAATCTTGAACATCCGCGGGAATAATAGTCTTTCAAGGACCTCGATCCATTCCACTGGACAGACATGGAGCTACCGGTACGGTACATGCTCTGGACCCTGGCCCTGGACGGCTGGATAAGTTATTGTCGGTTATAAAATTTTCGTCAGGCTTAAAATAGTGCCCAGCGCCTTACATGTATAGTTGCGATAATAGAATCCAATGATAGAACCTTTGCACAGTAGCGTAATGCGCATGCGCGTCAAAGCGACTCTGGCGAGCTGCCATAAAGCCATGACGATACTATAGAAATAAATGGCCAATAACAGAAAAAGCTTCGTTTTTACGCATAGTAGTGGCAAAATCTTTAATTACATGAGCATATTGCAGAATAAGTGAGTAATAGAATGTAAAAGTTAAGCTTAACCAAAGATATTCAGATATTTAGCTGCATAAAGTGTGTTTTATAGACTTTACGGGTAGAGTGTACAATCGGCCGCCAGCGCTTTTTGTCTAGTATAGTATCAGCCCCTAGGTTCGGTTAAGGGTTAGGGTTAAATTTAGTTAGGGTCGGGTTCAGTTACAACCCTAACCGAACCTAATCCTAACCAAACCTAACGCTGGCGGTTGATTGTACACTTTACCCGACTTCGCTATAACGGCTCTAGTCAGTGTACCGGTTTGCCGCTGTAGGCATTTCGCAACTCCAACCTGCAATATTATTGATATAATTACGATGAATGAATTTCAAAGTATTGGCAGAACACTCTGTTTTAAGCTTGGTTCGATAAGGTTCAGGACAAAAGGTATATAAACTGAATATGATCAATCAATCAATCATGGTTTATTTTGTGCAATAGTTTCAGCAAATGCAAATGCTTACACTGACACAATACGGAAAATACGGGAAGTACGAAAAATGCGGAAAAAGTGCTGAACTAAAAGGCGGAAATGTCGGAAAAGACGGAAAGGCGGAAATGGCAGAAATCTTGATAAAATACGGAAATGGGAAAAGACGGAACTAACGGAAAAAGTCAAAAGAAATTTCGCTGAAGGACGGAAATGTTAAAACGGCATCTTGCTGAATTAAATACGGAAATAAGAAATGACGGAACTGATGGAAAGCCGGAATCATTGCTGAATAATACGAAAATAGGAAAAGACGCATAATGAAGATTTAACAGCTCAAGACTTAAAAGACTTAACAGCTCAGATGGCCGAGTGGTATAAAGCGTCCGCCTCGCGGGAGCCGTAGACTTGGGTTTGATTTCGAGTCGAAGCAATGACTTTAAAATTGGCTTTCACAGCTTCCCTGCTTGACGCTCAGCGTTAAAGGGACAGTAGTGAGAACAAGTCGGCAAGTTTACTTGTTGCGTTATTGGGAAAGGCACTTTAGCGGAATTCCATTTTCCGTATTTTGGTAACTTTAAGTTTTCAGTCTTTGTAACATTTTCCGTATTTTAGTAACTTTAAGATTTTCATCTTTGTGACATTTTCCGCATTTCAGTAACTTTAAGATTTTTGTCTTTGTAGGCCTAACATTTTCTGTATTTTAGTAACTTTGGGATTTTCGTCTTTATAACACTTTCCGTATTTTAGTAACTTTAAGATTTCCGTTTTTGTAACATTTTCCGCATTATGATAACTTTAGGATTTCTATCTTTGTAACATTTTCCGTATTTTAGTAACTTTATAATTTCCGTGTTTGTAACATTTTCCGCATTTTAGTAACTTGGATTTCCGTTTTCTCATAATAGGACGATAAATATGCTACTAAATATAAAACTAAATAAAAATATTTTAGTAACTTCAAGATTTCCGTCTTGGCAACATTTTCGGTATTTTAGTAACTTTAGGATTTCCGTTTTTGTAACATTACCGTATTTTAGTAACTTTAAGATTTCCGTCTTTGTAACATTTTCCGCATTTTGGTAACTTTAAGATTTCTTTGTTTGTAACATTTTCCGTATTTTAGTAACTTAAAGATTTTCGTCTTTGCAACATTTTCCGTATTTTAATGACTTAAATTAAGATTTCCGTCTTTGCAACATTTTCCCTCTTTGTAACAAATGTTTCAAAGACGGAAATCTTAAGTAACTAAAGTACCGGTACGAAAAATGTTACAAAGACGGAAATATTGCTGAAGGACGGAAAACGCTGAAAAAACGGAAATCTTACTAAAATACGGAAAATGTTACAAAGACGGAAATCTTTAAGCTACTAAAATAGGGAAAATGTAACAAACACGGAAATCTTAAAGTTTCTAAAATACGGAAAATGTTACGAAGACGGAAATCCTAAAGTTATCGAAATACGGAAAAGGTTAGAAAGACGGAAAGATTAAAATCAAATCAAATCTTCATTATACTCGCCGTATTACGCCGAAGCGTGTAACGAGTTGCGGGGCCCATTTCCGCGGCTTAGCGCCTGGGCAACACAGCTCCGAAGAAGCGTCGCAACGGTGGCGAGTCGATGGCGACACTGTGTCGATTTGACCGGCCCGGGAATCGAACCCCAGACCTCCCGCACCGATAGCGTGCGCTTTGCAACTGAGCTAACGGCCGGTCTACGGAAAGATTAAAGTCACTAAAATACGGAAAATGTTACGAAGACGGAAATCTTGAAGTGACTAAAAACATTTTTATTTGTTTTTTATTTAGTTGCATATTTATCTTCCTATCACGAGAAAGCGATCTAAGTGCTACACGAGCTTTTAATTGCTTAGGAGTTGGTAACCAAATGTCTACTACATCCAGGTGGGGAAATCTCGTAAAGTGCCTTTCTCAACGGCTCAACAAATAGGCTAAACTTGCCGACTTATCCTCCACACTATCTCTTTAATGCTGAGCGTCAAGCAGGGAAGCTGTGAATACCAATTTCATAGTCATTGGTTTGACCCGACTCGGAATCAAACCCGAGTCCACAGTTCAAAAGACAGACGCTTGATACCACTCGGCCATTTGAGCTGTTTAGTAACTTAAGATTTCCGTCTTTGTAACATTTTCGGTTGTTTAGTAACTTTAAGGTTTAAGATTTCTATCTAAGATTTCTGAAATACGGAGAATGTTACAAAGATAGAAATCTAGTAGTTACTAAAATACAGAAAATGTTACAAAGACGGAAATCTTAAAGTTACTAAAATACAGAAAGTGTTACAAAGACGGAAATCCTAAAGTTACTAAAATACAAAAAATGTTAAGCCTACAAAGATGGAAATCTTAAAATTACTAAAATACGGAAAATGTTAATTAAAAAGATGCGTATCTGAAAGTTACTAAGATACGGAAAATGTTACGAAGACGAAAAACGTAGAGTTACCAAAGTACGGAAAATGTTGCAAAGATGGAAATATTGCTAAAAGACAAAAAATGTTGGAAGGATGGGAATCTTTCTAAAATACGGAAAATGTTGAAAAGATGAAAATCTTACTAAAATGTTACGAAGACCGAAATATTGCTAAAAGACGGAACTCTTGCTAAAATACGAAAAATGTCACAAAGACAGGAATCGTAAGTTAGGCTACTAAAATACGAAAAATGTTACAAAAGGACTCAATTATCGCAACTTACACGAGATTTTCAAATTTTCCGCTAACAATAATTGCGCCGGTCCGACGGGCAAGTGAAGAACGTAAACAACGTGCGTGAGTCGATTTTACATGAAACAACAACATAAAACTGCGCCGGTCTGACGGGTAAGTGAAAAATGAAAACAACTTGCCCGAGGCGATTTCAGTCGGTCTCAGATCGACGGGCAGGCGTTAATTTCGAACCCTGGTAAGCTAGTCGCAATTGATTTAACTATCCAAAGCATGAAAGCGACCAGTGAAGTATTGCAGTCTAAAATTAAGGCAGGGAGTCGAACCGAACCCGAACCGCTTTTTTTCGGTGAACCCGAACCTAACCTTGAACTGTTTAAATTTGAGATCATTGAACCTGAACCGAACCTTTAACATTTCAAATCTGTGAACCTGAACCGAACCCCAACCTTTAAAATTTTATGCAAGTGAACCCGAACCGAACCCGAGCCTATAATATTTTGTAGACATAAACCTGAACAGAAATCGTTTAGTAACAATGTTTGAACCAGAGCTGATTCTTAAAAAATATTACTGGTAATCAGGGGCGTAAATCCATAGGGGAATGGGGGGATGCATCCCCCCCAATAATTTATGAGGGGGGAATGCGGAGGGGATGCATCCCCCCAACAATTTATCGTACGCTGCTATTTTTGACGATTTATCTTGCGGATTCAATGGCCTCCCGTTTCTTGCTATGGTTACGAATTGCTACAGCCTTTTTTTTATTCACGCACTTAATCAATGAAGGACAACCGTCAATCGTTCGCATTGCAGAAGAAAAGATGAAGCTCTGCTTTCTTTATGCAGCGGAACAGAGATGCAGTAAGAAAAAAAGAGACGAGCGTTGCTGACAGTAAAAAAAAAAGGATGGCCCAGTGGTTCGAGCGTTTGCTTTGCAGTTGGGAGACTGGGTTCGATACTCGGTCGAGCCATACCAAAGACTCAAAAAAATGGTATTAACAGCTACCCAGCTTAGCGCTCAGCACCAGGGTTAGTGTGGAGAATGAAATAGAAATGGTGAATGAGATAAAAGTCGTATTTACAAATCAGTCGTGGCGCTACAAAACCGTGGCAGTTAAAAAGCGCCATAAAACAACCTAACATTTCATTTCTTGTCGTCTTGCTAAATGCGGGGCATTTAAGTGTAGCAGCAATAGCGCGGAGAAACAAACTATAATTAATGAAAAATGAAGATACGTTAGTCGTCAACAGTTCAGTACTCAGCCATAGAGCCCTGGCGCTAATAATTAAGACTATAGCAATTTAAGCGCTACAACCATTTAGATTTCGTTATGCAGCCCACATATTATTAGGCAAGTACAGGGGAAAAACGAAAAGACAAGCACCTCATTCGTAATGTCGAGTAATACCAAAAACTTTGAAACTGGTCTGCCCTGCTCTTGCCAAACGCGCAGAGGATAAAATGAACAACTTTAGAAGAGAAGTCAGTGAATTTATTTTGATGTATATACCCCCCCTTATTCAAAGCTAAGCAGCATGACGCTCAAGGCAAGGGGGCTTAAACTGAAGATGGCCTACAGGGGAGAATTTAAATTGGATAAATCACCATGTTTTCCTCAACTGGAACGCTTTGGGCAACTTTAATAAAGCATTGAATCATGAGCCTATGCTCCAAAAACGCTAACTTTGGCTTTAAAAATCGTAAAATTTTCTCAGCGGCGGGGGCTTCGCCCCCGCACCCCTTTGCTGTGCTCGTCTCTGCAATACAAAACACACTCCTAATGCAAAATGCTGGCTACACCACTGGTTGTTAGTAACCAAAGGCTTGGGCGGATGTGATGCGTACAAGACACAGTACGGCTAATATTGCAGCTACGCAACTAGGCCTATACGCTTATTCATATGCGCAACTTTTCATGGCTATGTTTCATCCCCCCAATAATTTTTACGGATTTACGCCACTGCCGGTAATAAAAATCTCTAGACATGTGCTGCGATGCGTAACATTCTTTCTGCTTACTTGGAGTTTTTTCTCGTTCTTCCGGTAGCTTTACAATAACCTCAACTAAATCTAGTAAGGTTTTTTATTTGTTGACGTTTCGTTGGTACTGACGACCAGAGGTGTAAAGTAACGAAAGTAGCTCTACTTAAGTAGCCTACTCAAGTAGAATTTGTCAGTAACGAGTACTTGTTAAGTAGTTTTATTTTTGAATACTTTGTACTTTCACTTGAGTAATATTAGCAAAGGGTAACGCTACTTCCCTACTTTTTGTATTAAAAGTAGTTTTGTAAGCTTGATAGTAATGTTTTTAATTAGCAACGTTGAACAAAATGCAGGCTACCAAACGTGGTGAGAATGTGAATATGCGGCTTGTGTCGACTGTCGATACATACAGGTACAATCGGAGTCAAGAGAGCGAACTAGCAAACTGTAACTTCGTAGTGATTTCTGCGCTAATGGTGTACAGGGGTGCAAATCTATGTTGAGCATTGGGAGGGATGATTTAGCAAAACTGACCATTTTTCGATATTGGAGGGGGGGATTCAACAAAATTGATCATTTTTTTGATATTGGGGGGGATGTAATTTGGTTCGGTAGGCTTATTATACATCGTATGGGGAATTTTCCACTTTCATGAAAAATATTAGAGGGGGTGCGGCCGGATTGTTGGGGGGGATATATCTCCCCTGGATTTGCACCCATGCAGGTGTAAGTTACTTTCTTTTAGTTAGATATTTTTCTCATATAAAACAGTAAGACAAGATCGTGTTCAGCCAGGTAGTTTTTGGAGCGATTTGTGATTGAGCCGTAGGCCTACGTAATGGTAGCCTAATACCAAGCATTGGAAGATCGCTGTTGGACAGTTATGGTTGGTTTAGGCCAGGGGTGGGCAAACTTTTCGCACAAAGGTGTAGGGCACGACTCACTTCCTACAATATTCTTCTCGCCTTCTTATTAGTCTCCTTTACTTTTCTTCATTCTTCTCAACAGGTGATTTAAACACAGTTGAATACCATAATTTTTTAGCCTATTGCCCTTTCCTGCAAAACAACGAAAAAGACTTAATCCATGTTGCCACTTAATAATTGTAGATTGCAGTGTTGCCAATACTACGTAACACTTAACAATTACGGAGTTAGTCAACATCTGAACATTATCATACAAGTCATCACCCGTTGTAGTGACTAGGTCACTACAAAGGGCCGCATTGCAAAAAAATTTTTGAAGCCGAGGGCCGCACTGATTGTAGAGCAAAGTAAAAAGGATCGTCACGACTGCAGATGACCTAATTTTCACTCTAAATCAGGTAAAAAGCAAAAACGATTCTCACGTCCGCGTAGATGTCCTAATTTCCACTCTAAATCAAGTGAAGAGCAAAAAAAGGCGCTCACGTTCGCAGATGTCCTAATTTTCTCTCAAACGTCCGCAAACGTCCTAATATTCCACTCAATATCAGCAAGGTAAAGTCGTAGAGATGGCACGGGTTGACTTTTTCGCAACCCGGACCGCCCATGGCCCGGAACCTCTTGCCCAGTAGCGGTAACTGACCCGTAAACTCATCATAAAAACAAATCCCAACCTGCCCAAGGCCCATTTTTCTATGAACGTTTAAACCACATTTAACGGAAAAATGAAAGTTGAAAGGGATTTCAAAAATTGGTAGGGGCTTGTTAGCGGGTCTCTTACGGAAGAAGCGGAAAGAAAAAAAAAAAATAAATAAGCATTGCGTGAAATATTCTTTGTTGCTTGTTTGAAAACTATCACTTCAGAAAAATTTTTGCTTGTGACAATTCATGTCAAACTAAACTAGGGCCACTAGTAGACTACTGGTACAGAACAGAACAGAACAGAATTTATTGTTGATTCGCCTTGACGTAAACTTAATAAGCACTCACAGAATAAAACAATGAAATTTAGCAAGACCAGGAAGCATCGAAGAACCCTAAGGTTTTCTAGTCTAGATGCTTCCTGATTTTGTTGTGAGATCGAAATTTAAATTACGAGCATATTAGTCACCATAACGAGAAGGTTAGGAGATAATGTAAAAACAATATACAAAGAAACTAAAAAAAAAAGAAATCAGACAAAAAAAAAAGAAAAAAAAAGAGAGAGAAGGCAAACATCAAACAACAATATGAGCGAGAATCATACGACAGTTCCAAAATGTAATTAAAATTCAGTAGAAAAACATGTAATTCTAATCTATTAAAATTTATCTGCTTCCAAGAACGCCTTGGAGTCAATATGAAGACATCAAATGAATTTTATATTTTTGTTTAAAGACACCCCAGCGATTATTCTTAATTGAGCTGTTGAGGCTACTCCATAATTTTGTGCCCCGAAAAGCCAAGAGGTTTTGAGTAATTGATTTTGATGATTGTGGAATAAAATATACGCACTTGTGGATTTGTCTGGTGTTATGAGAATGGATTTCTTCAATTTTGGTAAATTGTGATGATAAAACTGCTGGAAGTTTTTTGTTATGTAGTAGATACATAAATTTTGCTATTTCAAATTTATAGATGTCGTTTAATTTCAAGAGATTTAAGTGTTTGTAAAGCTGAGATACGTGCGAATACTTCTTGCTATATGTCATTAAGCGAACGACATTGTTAAGACGCACATTTATTTCCCTCATGTAAGACTTAGCAGATGTACCCCATAGTGTAATGCCATACTGTATACGATTATATACGAGACTAAAATATAACATTAGAAGAGTATCATCCGTAACATAACTTCGAAGTCGATAAAGCAATCCAGTTATTTTAGCTAATTGTAAGGATAAGTGTTGTATATGTGTTGACCAAGATAGTTTTTCATCCAGGTACAGCCCTAAATATTTGGTTGATGAACATCTTTCAATCTTATCTCCATCAATTGAAATATTAAATGCTGAGGACACTATTTGCTTCGGATTTTTGTTTATAAGCAGGTAGCAGGACTTTGAAAAATTCAAAGTTAATTTATTTTCAATTAACCAATTCTTTACTTTGTCCATTTCCATGTTGATTTTCCTTTCTAAGGAGAGCAAATTTTTATCAGCTAAATTTAAATGAGTGTCATCAGCGAAGAGAGTTGTGGTAAATTGAGAGCATTGAGGTAAATCATTAATGTACATTAAAAAAAGTAAGGGCCCTAATGAAGATCCCTGAGGAACACCACAAGAAGATTGAAGCAGATCCGATTTATAATTCAATAATTTAGTGTATTGATAACGGTTGGTTAAGTAGTCACGCAGAAGTTCAAGTGCAATGCCTCTAATTCCAAAGTAATGATCCAGTTTCCAAATTAGTCGTTCATGGTTCACAGTATCGAATGCTTTGGAAAGGTCAAGAAAAATGCTGCAGTTGTACATGCCATTTTCTATATTTTTTAATAAATTATCGTATATACTTGTAATTGCATGAATGGTTGAAGAATTTTTACGAAATCCAAACTGATGCTCGTTTAACAACTTAAATCTTACTAAATAAGAGTAAATTCGGCTATAGAGCATTTTTTCAAAGATTTTGCTAAATTGGGATAGCAATGAAATGGGTCTGTAATTAGTTGCTAATGTAGGGTCGTCTTTCTTAAATACAGGTACAACCTCAGCTATCTTGAAAATATCAGGGAAAACGCCTTGCAATTGACAAGAGTTGTACAACTGACTTAAGAATGATGCTATAACAATTTTGCCATATTTTATAAATTTAGTATCACAGTCAACACTACGATTTGCTTTCTTATCTTTCAATTGGTCAATAACATCACATACTTCCTGAGGAGTTGAGGGGTATAGAAATAACGATTGGTGAGTTGATGAAAATGTTGTCGGTTTGCTTGGTGCTGGAGATTTGGTAGCTGAAATATTTTCGGCCATTTTAGGACCAATATTTACAAAGAAATTGTTCAAGTGGTACTTGATTAATAAGAAGTAGACTACCAGTAGGTTGTGGATCAAGCAGTTAAGTTTATGACACAGTAATAAAAACTTAATATAAAATCAAGTGCCGTCTAGTATTGGCCCTCAGGTTTGATTAGGTTTGCTTAGGATTAGATTTGGTTGGGATTAGGTTTGGTTAAGGTTAGGTCCTTAACCAAACCTGAAATAAAATAAACCAAAAAGACAAATGTTACGAACCTGTAAAAATAGCTACTTCCTTTAAAAAAAGCAGAGAATAAAACAACAACATTAGACCAGCCCACATCTAATATCACCATTGGATGGCAGGAAGCTTATTTCAAAGGAAGTGGCTAAAGTTACGTGACCGTAACATTTGCCTCTTTAGTTTATTTTATTACTTCGTCACGCTCTCGTACAATCAGGGAAGCGTGAAGGGATAATAAAATAAACCAAAGAGACAAATGTTACGGTCACGTAACCTTAGCCTCTGCCTATTTCAAAATGGCGTCAAAAGTCAGCAGATATAAATCATCAGAAAAAAATCAATAATATGCTCAGTAAACCAAGTGCATCCCCAAAGAAAAGAATCAAAAATTAATCACGGATGCAACACACGATTTGTTGATAGTACTAATATATACATTTCTTTTGAAGTATTTTTTAAAATGTACAAAAAGAACAGTTCCTATATTCTTTAGGAACAGGGAATATCTTTCCATGATTTTAGACAGATATGATTAAGCATTTTTTTCCTGCCTTCAAACCAAAAAAAATGATCAAAACAAAGTAAACGTTTGATTGTGACTCTTTACCAGTTTACTGCTTTTACAGTTCCGATTGCTTTACTGCTTTTACTTTTATAAATTTACGAAAAGAACAGTTCCTATATTTTTCAGGAATATCTTTCCATGATTTTAGGATTTTACACAGATATAATTTGGCGTTTTTTCTGCCTCCAACTCCCCCCCCCCAAAAAAAAAAAATGAACAAAACAAAGTGAACGTTGTGATTGTGACTCTTTACCAGTTTGTAAATACTGCTTTACAAACATGAAGACTGAAGATGAAAGTCACCAACTTACTGTGCCAGTATTATATAAGGTGTAGTGGTAGGTCTAATCTGGTAATGTTTTGTTCCAGTGCTAGTCATTGACATTCTAATCTGCTAATGCTAGGACTGCTGTTCCCTCTAAGTTTTTTTTCTAGCAAGGAAAATTTGCCCAAATGGAATTTTAATAAAAAAAAATTGCCTGCTGAAGATTTATTGGTATGAGGTTTAAAGAAAGTTTAATCCAATTTTTGTCTCAAAGTTGAGTTTCCAGAATATAAGGCTGTTGTTTTGCACCAAAATAGTGAACAGTGTGGTTCAAATTCAGCCAAAAATCACTGTTCAAGTTCAGAGTTAGAAAGCTTAAAGAAATGTTTTCCTATTTTTCTCAAATTTTGCACCTTAAGGGTAGAACTAAAAATCGTATGGGCACCTTATTCCCATATGGTCCCATACGGTTTTTAGTTCTAACCTGGGACGTATGGAACTGTATGGGCACTGTGTTAGATCGTATGGGTTCCACATGGTCCCATGCGGTTTCTAGTTCTGCTCCCATGTAAGCCGCATTAAGATTTTACACCTCATTACTTGTATTGGAATATACATAGCATGCAATTTTTCCAAGAAAGCCAAGACTTGCACCATTTGCTATAGGCGGGGCCTGCTGCCTAGAGACTGCCAATAAATTGAAAAGCAACTATGGTTCATTTTCATTTTTTCATTTCTTTTAATTTTATTTGGAAAAACACTGAAATATAAAAAGAAAAAACTACACTGACGAGAAAAATTAAATAAGTACAAAAATGAGGTTTTTCCTGTGAGAGGCTGCGAAAAGACCATGAGTCCAACCCCAAAGAATTGGCGCAGTCGTCGAGTCTGCAGCCTCTCACATTCTGATGACCTTATTAATAAGTTACAAGACATAAAACATACAAGCAAAGACACGTAAACATATAGTTAAGTATAATTAAGCCTACAACTTGCAGCAGTAAAAAAAAAACGGTTATATTTGATACCACATAAAAAATTCATCATCAAAGTTTTGATTTTTTTTGCTAAAGGATTTTACGCTTCATTCTCAAATAGATTTAAACTCTGAAGGCAAATCATTCCATAGTTTACAACCAGTGAATTTTATTGATTTTTGTGTGGTAGATTTGGTACAATGGAAATTTACTGCCCAGTTATCATCACAAGCAAACCTGGTAGGATACTCTTGTATTTCCGAGGGTATAGTAAAATAATCCTTAAAACAATTTGGTAGAATTTTCTTTTTAAAACTGAACATAAATTTCAAGACTTCTAATTTATAAATGTCATCTAATCTCAGTAAGTTTAATTTGTCGTATATATAACAGAGAAATTTTTGTTTTGATGAAAGGCAATTTAGTGATAATTTTGACAATGGAATTTTGTTCAATTTGAATACGGTCAGTATACTTAGCTGCGGTATTGCCCCATGATGTGACACCATAGTATAAATGCGGATAGACAATACTATAGTTCAAATTTATTAAATCTTGCTATCAAAGTATTCAGACAACTAAACATTTGAACCCATACGGTAGGTGAGTAGTTAGTCCACCATGTATATTATCTATAATTTCATATGCACTGCTGTAGCAAGGCTTGTAATCACATGGACTCAGGGTTGCAAATCAATACTCAAAAAAGTAAAGAAATAATCGATATTTAATGGTACCCACTACCCATAGTAAAGAAAAAAAAGAATAAAGAGTATTGTGATTTTTTTTTATTTGCATATTTATCCTCCTATCACGAGAAAGCGATCAATGCGCTATATGAGCTCGCTTAGGAGTTGCTGGTCATCTGTCTACCACACCAAAATGGGGGAATTCCGCTAAGTGCCTTTCCCAACGGCACAACAAGTAAACTTGCCAGCTTGTTCTCCACACTGTCCCTTCAATGCTGAACGTCAAGCAGGGAAGCTGTGAATACCAATTTTAAAGTGATTGGTTTGACCCGAATCGGAATCAAACCCAAGTCTACAGCTCAAGAGACAGACGCTCCATACCACTCGGCCATCTGAGCTGTAATATCATGATCAATATCATGCTGAGCATTTAGCGATACGCTCGGAGCATTTTCTATTGCAAATGACTGACATTACTTACGACCATTGATGCGAAGCAACTCTGTTTTTTTTTAATTTCTAGGTAGGGTTTTTGGCGTAAAACAAATTTATTAGCAAAAAAGGTAATGACATACCAACAATTGTTGTAAAATTACCAAAGTGCAATAAAGTAACGTGGACAAAAGTAATTAAACATACAATTTTTTAAATTAAGTTAAAACAAAGTAAAGACAAGGCCGTATTGGATACTCATTCAAAAAAGTAAAGACTCCAATTCGTTTGATGAACAAAAAGTAATAATCGATTTGTTGCAACCCTGCATGGACTGCAGTGGTCATTATCATCTGGCAAAGTATTTTTGCTTGTTAATGTACCAGTGTAGTTTACTCTTATGTTGTTTTTAGTTTAATGAGGTTCATAGTTTCAAGAACTATTCTTGGAAACAACTGTTGTGTGATTAATTCACAGCAATGGCCTACTCTGCTGTGCCTTTGTTGTTTTATAACCTCGGTGGAGAGATGCTGTATGTGCTTGACCAACGTTTGATTGCCCAAAATATCACTCCTGCAAAGTCGGATAAAGTTTTATGTGACATCACCAATGCAATGTTTAACTTGGAATCATACAAGCAGATGGCAAAATCGCAGATGTTGTACAGCAAGGACGCATTTAAAGTTATTTTCAAGAAGATTGTTCATTCATCGATTATGAAGATTCACGCAGATAGTATGGAAAAGCTGTACGACCTGATGGTAATGTCAGTGAAGTACCAAGTGATGAATTGCAATCATCCCAAAGAACTTTTGCACGTAACCTTGAACCATTTGGATGCAGCAATGTCGTTTATAGCTCGACACTCTGCTATTGTTGACAACGTTCGATTTATTTATTCAAAAATGATTGATAGTTATGCAAATTTGTCTATGGGTGAATATATCATGGTTAAGCACGCTTTGCTGTGCTTTCTTCAAAATTCAAACAACAAAGTTTCAATTTATCTGGCAGCGGGATTGCAAAACGAGGAAGGGAGATTTGTAATTCCCAAATCGGGAGAAATGCCTGAGCATTATGATGTTCCTGGCACTATAACCGTGTACCGTCCTGAAAAAAGTGAGAAAGTGACGACATCGTTTGAAACAGGATGCAAGTTTTACGCCTGTGCCTCTCCTTACTATGCAAGCAATTTTTCTGATGAAATCAAAGGCAAACGTTGCACGAAACTTGGAACAAACATTTACTGCAACGAAGGCAACTTCAATACTTTTGATGTTGAGCAACATGGAGCCAGGCTATCTAGTGGAAGCAATCGTTACGCTCAAGCTGAGTTGGGACTTCTCTCACAAATGTTTGGAACTGAGAAGAAAGACGACAAGTCGTTTGAATTTAAATTGTCTCTGTTTTCCTCGTCTGACGTTTTAACCCCAGAGAAGCCAAGCAAGTCGGTCAACACAACACCGGAGCAACATAACGTCGTAAACATTACGGCAGAGAAAAATTTGACAGAAGAGTTGACACGAATAGCAGAGGAGATGACAATCACGCCAACATCACCTTTGCAAAGTCGAGGCGAAGATTTTCTCAGTTTAATGGACTCATAAATATTTTTTGTTATAGCTAGGCCTACTAGTTAATTTGATGCAGGAAATTATCACAAATCAATCACTAGCGGGTAAGGCTGTGCTAAGCTTGGGGAGGAAGGGGCAAGGCGAATTTCATAAGTGCTCATGGAGAGGAAAAGGCAAGGCGAATTTCTTGGGGGGGCTCCTGGGTAGGAAGGGGCAAGATGAATTTCTTGGGGGCTCCATGCTTTTTTGCTAACCCAACTTTGAGGTCAGTAGATTGTTTTACCAGAGGACACGATTTATCGCTGGGCCACAAGGCTATGGCCCCCTCCTTTTCTTGCCCTGATTGCAGATGCTTATTGCTAATAGAATCGGTTGTATGATGCAGGTTGGTTGGTAGACATGTCTCAAGCACGCTCTTGCAATTCTCATTTATTAGCAAGTCATGGTTTGACTGTTTTTCTAGCATAAATCTACAGTATTAGGCTATTTTCGCTGTGATTTCAACATCTTTTTACCACGATTCAGTGTACAACTGTGCTGGTGCTTATATGCGTGTTATCACTGTATTTTTGTATTTTTACGTCTGTTGCATACTTTATAAACAGCTAGCTGACGTGGTTCGAGTTTTTTGATGTTTTGAATGTTATTTGTTTACAATGCACACGGACGCATCTCGTGGTGTTTGAAAATGAAAAGGTGACGAGTTCGATTCCTGGTTGCTCACATGTGCCCCGTCCTCATGTCCAATATCCGTGGGCTTTAGGTTCGCGAATCTTGCTTCTACTTTCTGCATCGCAATCAATTAATGACGTCACAACATTGATTATGATGCAGAAATTAGGACCAAGATCCGCAGGCCTAAAGCACATGAATATTGGACATGTGGACAGGGTAATGGTAGTTTAGGTGCTTTTATGTGTCAGGGTACAATTTAACGGCGATGATTTCTTCGACTGGTTGTTACTTTGGTTTAATCATACAGTATTCTCCACGCTGGCGTAATAGCCTATATCACAAAACTACTGCCTGTCGTTAATTGGACCACTTAGTTTTTCTCAAGCCTACGTTAATGTTGAATTATTGAGCACAAATGGCTCTGGCAAGAAGTCATGCGCTTTGTTCAATTTATATCAACCTTGGTCAAGCAGCCAACTTTCAAAATAACTCAGCATTTTTCTCAAATCAACAATTTCAAGCGTAAAACATTGTCACAGTGTCGCCAAAGATTCGCCACCGCTGCGATGTTTTCTTCCGAGATGGACCACGTCACTCATTGCAGGCTTCGACGTAATATCGCGAGTATAAAGAAGATTTGAATTTTTTCCGCATATTCGTGTCTTTGCTGTTGCACCACGTTAAAATGTTTCAGCATTTTGAGCTTAATCTTGAAAAATGTTATCTCATATCCAGCACATAGCCAAGTGTACTTTTGTAATTTCTGAGCCATTATTGTGTCACAATGTGTATTGTGATTTCAAAATGCATAGATTTGTGACGATGTACTGCAGTTTGCTTACCGCAGGTGTGTTCTGTTGTGTATTTTCCACTAATGCAGTGAGATTTCAGCAAAATTATGTGCGGTCCTAACCTTATGGATTTTATGTCTGAAAAAGCAGTTTTTTAATCTTAACCGTTGTCATTGTTGATTAATCGTTAGATCTGTGACTTTATTGATTTTTTTCACGGATAGAAAAGCAATGATATTAATGTAGCTTGTAGTGAAACACCTTACCTGTAGCGTTAGCATGCTCTCGGTGTAAAAACATTATTATTGTCATAGCAGAATTGTTATTTTTACTTTCCGAGGTTGAGGAAACGCAGCGTATTATTTGCAGCGAGACTAGATAGTGGCCGACCAATCTCATCTTGCTAATACTTTGGTCGTTTTTAATTTTGGAACTTTATTCAATGCTTGCCTTGCCGTGAATTTTTGGATATTTTTTGTGGTTGTTTATGTTTTATGGTTGTTTTTATGTTTATATTTTCCGTGCTCACGTAAACATTGTGATTGATGTCAATAAATATAAATTGATACTGAAATATTAATGGACCGGCCTACTGGCGAAGTAGTTGTTAAAAACATCGGTGCGAGAGGTTTGGGGTTCAATTCCCGGGCAGATCAAGACGGACACCGGCTTGCCACTGCTGCGATGTTTCTCCGGAGCTTTGTTGCTCAGACGCTGAGCCGCGGAGATGGATTTCGGCGTAATACCGCGAAAATAATAGAGATTTTGATTTTTGAAGCGACAATACGAATATTTACGAGGTTCGGTCGTTGTTAGTGGTGAAGCTGTATCTATGGCTTAGTCAATTATCTTCTGTTTGAATAGAGCAAACATCACTCAGTAAAAATAAGGAGGGAAACAAAAAACACAGGAATTCTACCTTTCGACAAAATAGATTCAGCTGTCATCATCTAGCGAGGCAGTGCAAAACCAAAAGAGCTGAATCGACAGTATGTCGTCGAAACTCCCAGTTTTAAGAATTATCGGTACTGTGGTTATCCTCTGGCTATTTTCGTCCCATATTATTTTCTGCGTTCGATAGAATTAATTTTCAAGTCGCCGCTAGAGCGAGCTAAATATCCTTTCCACAACGATCAGGATGGCTGTGAAAAAAAACTTTTTTGCTTTGATTAATGTTTAGTTTTTACGTCAGTTTGTGCTGCAAACCCAAATATGTCTTCTTGGACTTAAAGATTTCCTTGGACAGCTGCGTAATTTCGAACAGTTGAGGTTTGTGACGAGAAATGACGTCGTGGTGCCGAGTTTTTGAACTCACGTGACCAACTAAAAATAGCTCGAGCTTTGGCATTTTGCAATGATGATTTGAAACGCGATGCAGTCGAAACGCGTGGAAAACTGTTTCAAACTCAGCGGGTGATTTATTAAAAAGATATTGAGTCGAGACAGTGTGAGAACTGAGAAGAATAAGATATCATAATTGACGTAACAAATAGCGCGAAGTTCTAAAGAGCCATGAATGAAGTAGCTGACAATTACTGCTAGGTGAGGCAGTAAGCCTATTAGTAGAGTAGTTGGGTGGCTTAGGTTTTTAGTCGGGCAGAGATCAATTAGTTGGTCGCGTATTTATCCTCTCATCACGGGAAAGCGCTATAACGAGCTCACTTGGGAGTTGCTGCCCAGCTGTCGCCTGTCTACCAGATGGGGGAATCCCGTTAAGTGCCTTTCCCGTCGGCACAACAAGTAAACTTGCCGGCTTTTTCTCCACACTGTCCCTTTTTATGCTGAGCGTCAAGCTGTAAATACTAATTTTAAAGTCATTGGTTTGACCCGACTCGGAATGAAGCAGACCCTCTATTCACTCGGGGATCGGAGCTGATAAATTAACGGTGTGCCCAGCTTGGCTCAAAGCTTTTCTCTTACCCAGTCGTAATAGGCCGCAAAGTAACAACAGTATTAGCTGGTCGCCTTATGTTTTGCATGCACTGCAGTCTACATCGTCAGACGAGCAATTTAGTTAAAGTCATTTGCAGTACTTGATGATGTCATTATCAGCTTTAAATTTTGACGTTTTATAATGGCAATTTTAATGTGTCAAAATGACGTCAAAAAAACGTGTGACGCTAACTCACGTTTTTACGTCACAAAGAGGGTCTTGAGAAAGCGATCAATTAAGTTTTATTTAATTCGAAATCAGTGCGAGAGCATCGCTGTTCAGTGAGGTTGTGCTGAGTTTTATGCGGTTGAATAGCAAGCAGCAGCGTATTTGAGGGGGTTGGGGGGCATTGTGCCATGGCCCCCCTTATAACTTTGCCTTTTAGTAACAAAAGAATAAATGTTGCTAAGTAACTGAAATATGCCAGATTCTTTTATTGGCTTTTACAGTTTATGGACTACTTCCTTTAGAATTTCTCGCTGTGTTGCGAGGTATGTAGCCTATTGTGCCTGAGTAATGAGGTTTGGGTCGTAGGATAGTTTTGAAATTTGGCCCAATACGTCACAACCCTAAATACCGACCCGCTTTTATGACAATTGTAGACTTGTTTGGAGACCGAACACTTCGCCCGAATGAACCGGGCTTCTCATTGTCTAAATATCTTTCTATGGTAAAAAAAAAATTTGGAGTTCCCCTCTTAATTAGTTTCCCCCATCCCCTGTCTTGTATCGCTGTGGCCCCCAGGAGTGGATCCATAATTTTAGAGGGGCTTAAAATGTGAAAATCGCTCATCTTGCAGTTTTGGGGTCGAGAAATTAAGGGGAAATAGCCAAGGGTGCAAAAAATCGATTGTGATCAAAATTCGATTGCGATATTCTTTACTTTTTCTTCCTTGAATGCATTGGAGCCTTTACTTTTTTGAATTGCATCGAATATGGCCTTGTCTTTACTTTTTTCGACTTTATACGATATTCCATATTTGATTCTTTTCGTCTATGTTACTTTATCTCACTTCATTGGATTGTAAATAGTTGTCAGTGCGTCATTAGCTTTTTCTTTCTGATAAGTTTTTTTGGGCCACAAACCCAACTAAAAACAAAAACAGAGATGCAATAACAAAGTCGCTTCGGATGTGTCCGTCGTTGGTGTGTTACAGCATGAACGTGAGCACATCACAGAAAGCGTTTGGCGCATAACGCTAAATGCTCAGCGAACACGGGGAATGTGGGGGATACATCCCCCCACCAGTCATTTTCAACAATGTTCTGAGGAGTACAATTTTTTCGTAATTTCGAATCTCTTCAATAACAATAGGCGACGCATAAATAACGAAGCGCATAAATCGAAAATGTTCCAACAAAATGCATCATATTTGCTGAAGCACATGAAAATTAGAGATAAAAAATTTACACAAAATTTGCCTAAAAACTGTTCAAATGTCATTAAAATAGCCATTGCAATATGCAAATTTTCAAAATTTTTCCGGGGGTAGGCCTACATGCCCCCGGATCCCCTGAAGCCGTTTCGGTTCCTCATTTCGCTTCATATTATCTCTGCCGAAAAGACATAGGCCTACACCTAAAAAATGTCAAAATTTAATTTCTCCCTGAAGAAAATTCAGAACACGTCCTTGACCTGAACACGTCTTGAAAGTGCTTATTTACGCGCTTTTCCGGGTCTGACGTCTTCAAGAAAATATCAAATCGTCATTATACACGAAGTATTACGTAGAAGCGTGTAACGAGTGGCGGGGCCTATCTGCACGGCATTGCGCTTGCGTTACAAAACGTCGCAGCGGTACCGAGGCGTTGGCGACAGTGTTCGATTTGACCCGCCCGGGAATCGACCTCAAAACCTCTCGCGCTGATGGCGATGTGGTTCACCACTGCGCAAACCACCCGGTCGCATTTAGTTTACATTTACCTTAGCTTGCAGTAGTTCAAAACTCAATCTCCCCCCCCACCATTAGTTATTGGGTCCGCTCCTGTCAGTGTAATATCGAATAACGATCACAATATCATTTATTTTTTACTTTTTTAAACTGTTATCGAAATCCATTATTTTGTTTTACTTTTTTGAGTATCGATTTGCGACCCAGGGAATAGTCCACTTTGCCCCCTTCCCCCTGGATCTGCCACTGAAGGCGTCTTCAAAAGAACGCGTTTTCTACGATCAGTTTTCATCGTATGTAAGCAGAGGAACTCGTGCAAGCTAATTGATGAAAGGTTTTTTTAGAGCTAGTCTACTTCCTATGTCATTGTATTGCTTGCGTCAGAAAAGCTTGGTTAAGGCAGCGACAGGTTGTTAGTGATTGCTAGCACTGGATTGAATATTTATCACAGAAATTTGACAAATCCGTCTTGATTTGACAACTGCTTGAACTCGACCTTCTGTATTTAGTAAATAGCTGCTTGCAATTGACGACGTAAATGCAGGCATGAAAATGAAACCCTGGTCTACAACTAGCAGATAGTTGGCAATGTAGTTGCAGATATAACAGCCAGTAGCGTACGCAGGGGGGGGGGCTCCTATGCGTGCGCCCCCCCCTCAGGCCTTCTTCGATGTATGCTAAAAGCCTGTGTCGCTCAGAAACAAATCGTACCTTAATAAGGAAAGATTTCTTCACGCCATAGGCGCACGCTGGGGGGGCACCGGGCACGGTGTCATGCCCCCCCCTTTGGCCCTGTAATAAGATGCTAAAACCTAACTTTCAGTCTATAATTTCACAAACTAATAATGATTGCAGCCTCCTTTCACTTATTTTAGCCAAGCTTCTGCTTTTAGACACAAGCTCCGAAAATATTTTTGCATTGTCCATAGTGACCGCACTCACTGCTTGCTCTTTTTCAATAAAAAGGTGAGCTTAAATTAGTGTTTTCTTATGTGAAAACCGCAAAAATTCATTGGCGGCTGGGGGCGTAGCCCCCAGTACCCCGGTTGTGCCCCCCCTGCGTACGCCACTGATAGCAGCCAAGAAACAACTCAATATACTTGGGCGGACTTTCGGCTCACATCTGGTGTCATTGTCAACGCTATAAACTTGCCCTGACCAGAAGCGAGCCGAAACGAGCGGCCAAGTGTGTTTTACCTATTTCCTGGCTGCGTTATTTGTGATTGGGATTATAATCCATTTCTTTGTTTGCAGAGAAGCTGTCAGATTTGTTTGCAACTGGATATTATCACATAACTCGTAAATATGAAGCTGAAAATATTTTATAATGTTGCGTTATTTTATCTATTTGTTGAAATTATAATGACACGTCATACTGATGCTGTTTGTACCAGTAAGTAGACTTATTTTTTGTTTCGTTGATTTTTATATTGATTTGTTATTGTTAGGGCCGTAATTACCGAGCGCCAGGTGGTGCACTGCACACGAGCCCCAGACCGAAAGCGCCCCACATTGCCATCGTTTTATTGGAAAGAGGGGCAGGGGGAACACTAGCCCAGGGCAGTGGGCTACGATCTAACGGGAAGCAGAAATGTTTGAGGACGTCTCTTTAAGACGTTTTTGGCCCCGTACTGGTAAGCGCCCAGGCCCCACCAGACGAAGTTACGTCCCTGAGTATAGTTAATATTGCTGCACAAGAACGTCACAGTAGAAGCATTGTTTATGGTAGCTTTAAATCGCTATGGTGTGATGACAACGAACTGCATGTTATGCAGCTTGCGCTGACTGCGTGTAGTTCAAAGGGCAGTTTTTGTCGTGAATTCAATGAAGATCCCTTTCCATAATGAACAAGCTTGTACAACCACGCGTAGATGCCAGCACTTGTCAACTGAATTTTTTTTCTTGCGGGCTTTAATGCCCGCAAGAAATTGCTGACATGGTGATTAGTACGAGCTTGTCCATCTATTTCAGTGACATGGCCTAGCAGTACCGCGCACGTTACAAATCCTATACGTGACGGGTTCGATTCACGGCTGGTCCATCGTATTTGGCATATTTATCGGGTGGCTGCTGACTCGAAGAGCGCAAGCTCATCTCGCAGTCTCTTTCAATCACTGTTCAAATTTCAGTTGAATACAATTTGAAAATATCCTCGGTTGTTTGGTTGTTGTTATTTCAGTGTTAGTGTTCTGAATTAACATGTCATTTTAGATTTTTTCGGCCTTGGTTTTAGTCTACTTGAACCAGGTTCTAACTCGAAACTGCGAGCACCTTATCACTGCCCTTGAATTGATCTATGAAAATACTTTTCGTTGGATGCGATCAATGTTGCCTTTAAATTTTGATCAATGTTGCTTTAATAAAAATTTTGTGTACGCAAAAGTTTTGGTGGGAGCGCACTTTTGTAGAAATGGGTTATATTTGTGCAACAACCCGCGAAGAAATGCATCCTTTCAGCAAGTTCAAGAATAAATTTCCTCAACCTGCCAACCGAGAACATTGTTGCATCATGATATGTCTGCGCGCAGTCTCTAAAACCTATGCGCGCGCACAAACGCACAGCGCAGAGGGAACACTGCATAATGCGATTGATGGTGATTTTAGTATAAATTGGAACGCCTTATCGGGAAATGTTTCCAATTGTTTTATTCTTTTTCAACAGACGTCTCCGGAAGCGTACAATCCAGCGGAGTGTTTTCCAATCCCGATTACGTTTGGTCTCCAGCAATCCACAACTTGTCGTTCCATTTTCAATTTTCTGTCACTTTTCCTTGCGCTGCCAACAACAGCAACATGGTAACCGACCCAACTCTTTTGGAATTGTTTGTGTCCGATCGCTCGAACTCGACGATTGCCAGATTGCGGCTGCATTCTAATAGTTGCGTCACAGATGAAATCTTTCCGCTTTCTCCCGCGTATTTTGACAGCGTTGACGTCAGATGCAACAAAGAAGCAAGCAGTTCAAATATAGACATGACCGTGACCTTGATGAACCCCTCGACACTTCTTAATGGAACACAGATCGCACTTAGAGTCGCTCTCACAAACGAATCCAGTATCCAAACTAGACCTATTGTGTTCAAAAGTAGGTCAATTGTCTTTGATATGTGTTGAGTTACGAGCACGAGTGTGCTGCGACTGGATGGTTTTTGACGTTCGTGTTTCAAGCTACCGTGTCTAAACTTCTTCATTTTATCTTTTTTTATTATTTTTGAATTTTTTTTTTTTCTTCTACATTTTTTTCGATTGATCGTTTTTTCATCCGCTTATCACGAGAAATTGACCCGAGATTTCGACGCAACCAACTTGCAGAAAATCTGGAGGCATTTTATCCAGAGATGCAACGGGCGAGGCTTTAGTGGAAAAGGAACTAGAACCTTGAGATCACGAATGTTTTGCGGTCCCATAAGCTATCTGCAGTAGCTTGAGAACTTTCTTTTGATTCTGTTGAGAATTTTCGGTAAAAGAAAAGCGTTTCAAGAGGCTAGTTTGTTTTTTTTGAGAATTTGCTTTCGAAAATGACAAGTAAATAATATTTGAATCAATGTACCGTATTTTCCCGTGTATAAGAGACCCTTTTTTGTTCATAATTTTCACTTTAAAAATAGGGGGTCTCTTATACATGGGAGTAAGTCTTTTAGCGCCAGTATGTGTTGTAGTTCTGAAAATTTTACCTAAAAATTGAAGGGTCTTTTAAACACAAGGGTCTCTTATACACGGGAAAATACGGTAACTAGATCTCTGTCGTTGTTGACGTTATTGTGCAGCTGCGACTGGTACATTTGTAGCCTCGATTTCAACATTTTGCAAATGTTATTTTGTTCTTGTAAAGGACATGCCATTTTCCGCCCTTTTAATAGATTCTATTTCCCAGAATGCAGCTGGCAACACGAATGTTGATTGAATGTTTGTGAAAATCTCGCCGTACCGCGCGCTGGTTGCAGATCCTACGTGACGGGTTCGATTCACGGCTGGACCCGATTGCATTTAACACGGGTGGTTGCTGACTTGAAGAGCGCAAGCTCATTTCGCAGCCTCCCTAAATTGTTGTTGAATTTTTTAATTTTTTCAGCTTGCCCGACTTCGTTAAGTCAGTCTCCACTCAAATTCTCCAACGCCAGCCCTTTGCCTGCAGGAAACTTTGAGGATCAGGTGACACTGCACTGTCCTCATGGACTGGTTTTTACGAAACAACCTGGCATGGACGAAAAACCGCGACTGACTACAACCGCCACTTGTGGACCGACGGCCACCTGGGTCTACGACCAGTCCAGATGCTGGCACGGTAATCAATTGTTTTGCAATAATACTGTGGCGTGGACGATTGTGGTTGAAGCACGATCGGTGTTGAAAATTACGCAAATTGTGGTTAAAGGCGTCGTTATCGGCGCGGGAGGTCTGGGGTTCGATTCCCGGTCAGGTCAAAGACGACACAGTCGCCAATGGCTAGTCAGCTCTTGCGATGTTTCTTCGGAGCTGTGTTGTCCAGGCGCTATAAGCCGTGGAGATGGATCCCTCCGCTAGTTACACACTTCGGTGTAATATACTCGGAGACTGGAGTACAATGAAGACTTGATTTTTGGAAAAAATAACAACAATATAATCAGTTTAGACGAGAGATAACATGCGTTCTATTAATAGGGAGGTAATAGTTTTTATTTTTGCTTGTGCACTCTTTGTAGTAGCGATTAGTTTATCCACAATTGAAGCTAAGTATTGGAACTAACCAACGTCTGCTCTAAATATCAACGACCTATGAAACAGCGAAACTATCAAAATGTCGTGGCGCCTGGCAAGTCATTACTATTCTTGACAGTCTGCAAGTGCAAAAACACATGAAATATTTTTCATGACTCAGTCAGTGCTGGGGATCTACCCGGAAGTAACGAAAGCATTTACGCGAGTGGAATTATACTAGAATCTTTTGTAACTGTTGTGGTTGAAGACATTGCTATCGGCGCAGGAGGTCTGGGGTTTGATTCCCGTGGCGCTCCAATCGGACACAGTGCCGCCTATGGCCCACCACCTCTGCAGCGCTGCTCCAGAGCTGTGTTGCCAAGGCACTAAAAGTTGGGGAGATGGATCCCGCCACTCGTTACACGCTTCGGCGTAATATTGCGAGTATAATGAAGATTTAAATTATTTTCAGGTCGTTATGTCGTTATCAACGCGAATAGAGGGGTCCCTCGACCCGACGCCCCCCTCGCTAAATCAAAGCCTGTTGTGTTCATGTGTCGTAATGGTGACGTCACAAATACTGCAACAATTCAACTCAAAGTTGGCGATAAAGAAGGAAAAGTCGACGGTGAGGTGAGAAAAAATTGAATTTTTGTTTTAGTTTCTGTTTCTCAAAAAAACGATCGAGGCTGAAATAGCCCAGACCCTTCGCTGTGGCAGTTTGCTTTATGTCTAGTTTTGAGAAATCATTCTTTTTTTATGAACGAATATGCCGAGATATTTGACACTCACCCTGCCCACATGTCCTGTTTGAGTGGTTGCAGAAGTCCGCAAGCTTTCTGCGTCATAATCAAATTTTTGAATTTTATAACTAAGGATTTAAACGTCAATTTCATGAGAATTTGAATTGTGCTGCAAAAAGGGGCTCACGGGCTTACGGAACCACGTAATGTGGTGGGCATGTGGAAAAGGTAAGATCACCAACGGCTCGCCACCGCTGCGATGTTTCTTTGGAGCTGTGTTGTCCAGGCGCTAAGCTGCGGAGACGGATCCCGCCACTCGTTACTTGATAATGAGTCGTGGCTTGGAATTAAATCGTTACCCAGCAGCGTGTTTAGGGGAATTGTGCCATGCTCCCCCTCCTTTGACTTTGCTTTGTGATAGAAAAAGAACAAAATAATGTTGCTAAGCGAGTGAAACATACCAGGTTCTTTTGATGACGTTTGTAGTGTGCGCCACCCTATTAAAATTTCTCGCCACGTCGCTGCCGTTGCGATACCTTGAGTAAGAACTTGAAGCGCTTTTTCAATTATCAATTAGTTATCGTAATATTGTCGACGCTGCGTTGAAACGTTGCATCCGATGCGTCATTTCCTGTCTTGATTAAAAACAGCGAACAAGAGTTTCCGTAAGTATGACGTCATTGTACTATCAAGTGCGCTATAGCTTCCATTATGAAACAAAATGATTGGAAACCTCGCTGTGGTGTTTGTGAGGTAATATTTCAAATTTTCGATCTTTCTCGCTGTGTTTTCTGCATTTCGTTCGCAAACGTCACACTTCTTCACTTTGGAATACAATAAACATGGGACGAAAATAATTCATGAAGGAAAAATAAAGTTGCTGTAATTCTTAAAACTGGACGTTTCGACAACATAGATTCAGCTGTCATCATCAGCAGTAACAGTTGAATCTATGTTGTCAAAATGTTCACTTTGATTTTTCAGCTTTGTTTTTACGAATAATTTCATGAAAATTCTGCAAATGAAGTTCATAAGATTTCTATTTCGTTTTCGCTTCTCGGAATTGAATCCTAGCAATTATTTCGTTTAAAAGTCAAATAACTTTATTTAAGCCAAAATGAAATAAAAGAAAAAAAAAAACGGAATTATTCAAGGCAAAATAACGTTACAGATTGTTTCGAGCAATTGCGCTATTCAGGGTTCTAAACATTGAAACAATAACGCCTGACCTGGAAGGTAAATTGAGCACTTTTTGGTAATCGCAACAATTCTTTTAGCTTTTCTGTAGCCTAAATGTGCTGTTACACGTTTTGTTGCCACAAGACGCATCAAATCAGCGACGCAACGAAAAATTGTAAAAGGAGGAAGATAATCTGCAGAAGCCGTCAAAAGAACCAGGTGTATTTCAGTCACTTATTAACTTTTACCCTTTTTTGCTAAAAGGAGGGGGGCTATAGTACAATGGCTCCCCTGAATACGCTTTGGCATCAAATCATGATTTTCTAGATATCTTGGCTCAACATTTCCCTCCACGATTTTCCCAACACCCAGCAGCACGTGAAGGTCCAATGCTTTCGCTTCGCAGAAAATGGAACAGAACTGGGGAGCAATGATCTCCAACTCCAGCTAGCTCGTAAGTGGAAGAGACACGGGTTCTATTCCAGCGGATACTAATTGCTTTCAAATACAAAAAAGTCTTTGATGGCTGATAAAACAGCTGTACATCGTTTAAAAAATTTAGGAAAAAATGACGGAGATAAAAAAGTTTTTGTTGGCTGCCTGAGCAAGCAGCACACTTTGTTTTCGATACGATATTTTAGAACTGATAAGCTACGTATTGCTGGTTATTACGGTTATGATGTATTACTGCTTTACCGGAAACTCGAAATTCGCCGACACTAAAACGAATGAACTCCTGTTTCACGCTGCTGGTACTCTCATGATATGTAACTAAAAACTTAAATGCTCAGCTAATTTGAGGCAGTTATCCACGGTGCTCACGTTTTATTGAACGCAATTTCTTTCCAGACAAGAAAATTCACAGATCCAAGCACGCTCCTTTGCGTCACACTGTGTACGTTGGCTCCCCCGCTGATGTTCGGCTTCCTCTCAATGTAAAAACTCCGCTGAAAAGAAACCACGTCCACATCAAGAAAGAAGGTAGTAATTTCGAACTGTGCTGGTTAGTGTAAAATCATTAAACTCCTGGCATGAGCATGAATCTGATGTTGCTAAGACTGGAAGTAGCCTACAGGCCTACCTTTCTGAAACTAATCGGAGGGGGCATCTCTTGGTTTTCGAGAGACTCGCCTTGACCGCATGATGATTTTTGCCGACCAAAAGTCCACGAGGTTTTTGCATCATAATCAAATTTTTGATGTCACAGTTAAAAAAAGGGATCATGACTTTTAAAATTTGATTGTGATGCAGAAAGAAGTTGGGTTTTAGAGATCGTTAAAACTGGACATGTGGCATCTTACGTACCACAAGCACAAAAATAATCACGATTAGTTCGGTTATATATCAAGCGGAATCTGCTAGATTAAAGGCTCCGGAGCTCCACGAGTATACTCACAACGAACGTCGTTCATTTGATCATTTGGCTTCTTAGGAACTTCATAAAACGCCATAAACATGTGTACAGGGTAACAGTGACTCAGCAAATATGAAACTGAACCAAAACGGATGCTTGTCAGAGCTGCTGCAATTGCAGCCTCGAGCGCACAACACAACTGTGTAGCAGCTCATGCCAGTTCTGTTGTGGCGTGATCGACAAATTCGTGTCAGCAGCAAATCTACGTCATCAATTGCGCATTAAGCAGACACGTCAACTGCGCTACCTGTGCTAGTACGTTGTCGTCCTTGTTTTCAAACATTTAGATCAAGTTTTTGTCGTTTTGCACAAATATTTTGAATTCTAAAGCTTTCAAATTGGTTTAAAAACTTAAAGACATTGCTATTGGTGCGGGAGGTCTTGTGTTCGATTCCCGGGCCGGTCAATATCGGACACAGCACGGGCATCGCCAAACTCGCCACCGCTGCGATGTTTCTTCGGAACTGTCTTACCCAGGTGCTAAGCCGCGGAGATGGACCCCGTCACCCGTTTCGGTATAATACCTCGCGTATAATGAAGGAGGTAAATTTTGCAGTTGGATTAGGGTAAATGCTAACTTTTTTCACTTTCAGGTGCCAGCAAGCCATTCACGTTGTTCCGCATCGGTTTCACTGCCGACAATCATCAGCAATATATTGAACTACTCTTTCCAAAAGTGAGTTAATGTGGTGTAGCCAGGACAGTGTTTATTTAGAGATCTAGCGGCAAACATGGAATCAATATATCGAGGGCCTCTTATTGTACAAATCCGGCCCCGGGCGTAGCGTGAATTGTAAGTATGAGTCTATGTCGGGAGCGAGTTGTGACACTTACACAGTCGGATAGCAAAAACGGATAGAAAATTAGTTTTTTTGTCATTGTTGGGAAATGCATTAATTATCGGTCAACCATATGATGTAAGATCTTAAAACCCGGATGCAGACAATGAGAGAACTCAGAGGATTTTGATTTTAGGTTTGCCGCTAGTAATGACCGGACTCATCTCTAAATATTGAAAAAAGGTCTTTGTGGTGAATCTCCGAAAACATCAAGTCTTTTCGTAATCGTGGTGAGGCCGCTGATTTTTCGGAAGCCCAAGGCTTTATTGTGGCCACCGCTGTGCACTGGTGTCATGGTAGAGCGATAGTGAGGCGGGGTCAGTTGTTTGTGACTAGCCAGAGCGATTGAATATATTACCAGGGACGGAGCACTTCCCCCTTTTTTGATGTAGACTAATGTGAAATATGCTCAGACATTCCCACAAAACACCACTGATCTTCGCCTCACTGCCAGGGCCCGGAGACGTGGAAGGGGGGGGAGGTAATAATTTTTTGGGGTAGGCAAGCTTTGTACTAGCTTGAATTTGACATTAGCTGCAGTATTTTTTGAGTACGCAACTGAGCAGAGACATCGTCCCCCTGTTAGTACCGGCCTAGTGTAATTTCCCCCTGAATCTTCGGCTGACCAACCCCTGAGCGTAGCACATAACAGCTCATGTATTTTCTTAAATGGTCGTTATTCAGGTGACTCAAGACGACCTTGGAACTTACGAACTGAGGATTTCAACGGACAGAAGTGATTTATACATCAGCACGTTCGTCCTTGAAAGTGGCTCCCAATCTCTCTCTACAGGAGCCAAAGTCGGTGTTGCTCTGACTGTCGTGTTTTCTTGCGTCATAATCGTCGCTATTATCGGCTGCA
Organism: Trididemnum miniatum; assembly: GCA_964006365.1. Lineage (NCBI taxonomy): Eukaryota > Metazoa > Chordata > Ascidiacea > Aplousobranchia > Didemnidae > Trididemnum > Trididemnum miniatum. The sequence continues at coordinate 654,674 of OZ023246.1, read as the reverse complement.
TGGTTCGTAAATACATGAAACATCGAAGAGACTCTTCAGACGGTGAGTAGCTTGGAGAAATTAGTTTGGAAATTCCATCTGTGTTCACAGAATCAAAGCACTCAGCTGTCCCATAGCTAAACTGACAACTCGCAAGAGCAAATTTTAATACAACTTGATGTGTAACTTGAGTTTGGAGTTCCACCACCGAGTTCGGGTTACAGAAAATTATAACCTCACAAATCGAAGTTGCAAGCACAGCGAAGGTAAAAATTTTTAAAGGGGTAGTTAAAACAGAGCTGCACTTCCAGCCGGTCTATTTCCAAAACAAGACCTAGCTGGCAATAAAAACTGCCCTCCACTCCCCCATCCTTTTGGAGGGAGACGTAAATCTGTTCATCAACACTGGTACTTACATGTTTTGGGTGGCAATTGTCCTTTGCAGCACAGACGTTTCGAAGTGCTTGGCCAAGAAAATGAAATAAGGTTTCAAACATGAAGTTTTTAACTCTAAGCGTGTCCTACTCCTAGATATTAACGCGGTTTTAAAAACTTGATTTTCAGACGGACGAGTTTTAATCGTTGAAGACAACGACGACAAGTAAGTTCCGTTTGTAATTTGGAAATTACTTGGTCTCAAATATTCTAAATTTGTCGCCGTGAAGGCAAAGTTGAATTCAGTTAGAAGGCAACTTAGTGGTTGTAAACAGTTTGGGCAGATTCCTCCGAAACGAAAAAAATATAAAAAAAATAAAATCTTTATCATACTCGTGGTATTACGCCGAAGCATGTAACGAGTGGCGGGGCCCCGTTTCTGCGACTTAGCACCTGGACAACACAGCTCCGAAGAAACGTCGCAGTGGTAAAGACACTGTGTCCGATTTGAGCGGCCGGTAATCGAACCACAGACCTCCCGTACCGATTGTAACGAGCTTAACGCCTGAGCAAACCGCCCAGTATGGAATACAACAAATTATTATTTTTGAAATCAAAGATCCTCCATTGTCCGACACAGTGTTTGAGTTAGTGCATGAAATACAAACAAACACAGCATAGCCTCAAACATCGTGACGCATAGATTGCAGAGCTGCGAAGAATTTGAAAATTTTGAAATCTAACCAGAAGCTTGTTGACGTCAGCGTAATACGTCAGTTGAAAATAGGACTAAGTAATTTATTTTGGTTGCGTAGAAATAAATCTGTCGAGTTTGTGTAATGCGTGCTACACAGTACGCATTGTTGAAAGCGAGATACTCGCAGATCGAGTGTAACACTGTGTACAAGTAGAGTGTAACATCTATCGTGCTAGTGCGATGCGCGTTACACAGTACGCATTGTTGAAAGCGAGTTGCTCCGACACTGACGCTACACATGTTTAGTGACGACGTGTTCCACGACCCATCAAGATCGGCTCGGATTCAGGAGGAATTGCTTCGAGAACCGGAATTACCGGAAACATCAGCAAACGTAGAAACTGCGAACAAAGTTCAACTCATCCCAAAACCAGAAGCAGACAAGGTTTCGGTCGTAAGCGAACATTCAGAGTGCTTTGTACTTGACGATTCCAAGAACAACGTGGCAGACACACAAAATACAGAAGAGTGACATCATAAGAGCAAACAATACTCGCGATAACGTCACTTCCTTTGCGTGTCCACGGAAACTTGAATTATGACGTTTTGGGTCCAGTGTGTAGGCACACGTCACCCACTAACAATGGACGTATCCGCCGAACACATAACACGTATTCTGTATTTGTACTTTTGTGACTAATAATGAATGTGTCTGTTCCAAGTCCACCCCGGGGTTCCAACCCATGACATTCCGTTCTCCATTGAGCTTGATTCTACCACAATTGTTCCGTTTAAAATAATGAAAATTTAAATGAAAATCTTTTCCACGCGATCTTCAATTAGTCTAAAAAAAATTGAAAATTTGATGCACTTTGTGATTCCTGTAATGAAAAATGAGCAGAAAACATTCAACGCAACAATACGAAGAAATAGAGAAAATAAGGAAAATACCGTTTCATGAGATTAAGCAATGAAAACAATACCAAAGTCTATCCATTCTACCCATGCGGCTAAGAGAGTGATTCAAGTTTATAAATCAACAGAAATAATTTCAATAAATGAATAGAACTTTGATCTAACTCACTAAATTAGATTCTTCTTACGATTTAGCCAGAGATCTTGGTGGGTTAGACTCAAGTTCAATTTATTCATAACAATTCTTTCTTTTTAATGCCAAAAAAAAATGAACCCGTCTTCATCAGAGGATCAACTGAATCATCAAAACAACGACAAAATGTACCCGCATTATCTGTGACGTTTTCACTTGAGCTCGTTGAAACCTGATGAGGGCAACATGGTCAGAACACACACAACTCACCTTAATTGCGCGACGTTTTCCGCGGACAATTGATTGTCGGAAATGTCAATCAATTCAATTTCATCAGAACTTGAAGTGATAAAATCGACCAAAAACCTGAGAAAACATGTAAGTTAATGAGGTTATTCAAAGATCTTTGAATATATTTCGGAAAAGCGTAGTTATTGAACACATCGCTACTGGTGCGCGAGGTCTGGGGTTCGATTCCCGGGCCGGTGAAATCGGACACAGCGTCGGCAACGCTGCGATATTTCTTCGAAGCTGTGCAGCCCAGAAAACCGGGTCGTCACTCGCTTCGGCGTAATATCGCGAGTACGGCGAAGATTTAAAAAATTATTATTGTTACGATCTCAACAATATTTGCGTTGCTTTGCTTCGTTACGAAACTACTGTAGGATGACGTAATCAAAAATAACGCAAACTGCATTATTTCACATAACAAAATTCAACGAAGTTCAAATATTCGAGACTGTGATAAAACACTGCAAAGCTAGCGGTGCAAGGCGCTCAGCATCCAAGCATTTCGGAGAAGTGTTTCCAGTCTTTCTCAAAGCGTGAGATGAGTAATTGTTCATAAAGTCAGTAGTTTTCCAATGAACCAAATATAGGCTGCGCTGTGCGCTCTCTACAATATGAAGTGATTCCCAAGCAAGTATTTGCCAAAAAATCTTGCAAGAAATCCGCCAAGCAATATAGGACGAAATGCTTAGAAAAATCGTGCCCAGCGTAAGAATAGAAGCTTCCCGGAAATTGTAAAGTCGCCATTTTAAAATACTTACGCAGCAGATGCGTCATAGAGTTCCTTATTATGACGTACCACTATTGTGACGCTAGCTTGGCTCAAACATATCAGAAAATAGAAATTTGAAAATCCAACAGTCATAGAGTACTGTAAGTCCATAGGCGCCCGCAGGGAGGGCAAAAGGGGGAAGTTGCCCCCAATAATTTTTTGATCATTTTTCAAAATCACATAAATCCGTTGAGTTTTTTTTTAGGGCCGTACCCCCCTACCCCCCAGTTCAAAATATTTTATACTCAAAATTTTTCGCTTAAGTGTTTATCATTTCCAGACCAATCGCTTGTTCGGTCAAAATTGCCGATATATGGGCGATGAAGTAGCGTGAACTCTGCCTCGTCCACCATGGTAATGGTTTCAAAAACTATACGATACAAAGTGTCTCAACAAAATTGCTAAGAAATATCATGCTGAGTTGCCAGAGCGATATACGATTTGAAGCAGTGCCTCAAATATATGACGTCTTAGTAAAAAGACAAAACATTTTGTCATTCGACAAACCGCAATAAAATAAGGGCATGGCGTAAGAAGGTACGGTAGGGCAATAAAAATAAGGGCAATAAAATAAGGGCATGGCGTAAATTTTCCTTTCAGCCACTAGCAAGGCTCCCACGCCAAGAGTTTTAACCCCAGATCTTGGGTTTGCAGTTCGTTTCTGGGGTTCTGTTTTTTTATTGAAGATGTTGGGTTTTAAGTAGGATTTCCCTTTTCCCGGATTTTCAACTTCCCGGGAAACAAAAAATTTTCAATAATTTACCCGGGAATCCCGTGAAATTCCCGGGATCCCCAAAATCCTCGGGATTCAAGGTTAGGAATTCGGGAAATTCCCGGAAAATTTCCCGAGCTTGATTATATGGCCTCAAGAGGAGTGACAAAGACATTTTTTCTAAATTTCAGCATTTCTACTCCAATTTTAAGCATTTTTTAACGCAGTTCTGACGAACTGAGTTCGAGTATTTCACATTTTTCAACAAATTAAAGAAAAACTTTTTGATCTCTCAAGCTTTTGGTCGTAAAAAATTTTGGGAATTTTGAAAAATAGTTTTTAACGAGTAAAAAAAATTTTTTTAACTTTACATGAACGCGTTTTTGCGTCGGAATGACAGCTATCAGTACCACTGAAGCCCTTAAAATGGAAACAAAATTTCCCGGGGTCCCGACATAAATTTTCCGGGAAACGGCAAATTTAAAAAAATACAAATTTCCCGTCCCGACTTCCCGGGAGGAAACACTAGTTTTAAAAGAACACTGCTAGTAGCACCAATTCAAAATAGAAGTTAGAAATCACAATATACAGAATGATAATTCAAAAATATAAGTGATTTTTTCGGTTTGATTTTTCAACTCCATGTAGTTTTTGCTTTCGATGCACATCTTTGTTGAAAGTTTAATCAAAAACTGATCAAAATGGCTGCAGACGGTAGAGCAAGAAACGGGCGCCAAGTAAGGCTAGAAAGCCAAATGCTTGAGAGGGTAACCGACAGTAAATAGAAGTGGTGATGAACAGTTGAACCAATCGAAACCGATTGAACTAAACTGATTTTAGACTAAACTTTTTCATTAACTTTCTTCGTTTCTTTTCCACGAACAAGTCCGGAGTCGTGTTTAATTAAGTTTATAGGCCTACGTTACTCAAGGACAGTTGTGAATATGATTGAGCAGGGAGTTCTTTTTCTATTTACTTATTTTTAGAAGCAGATGATGATAGAGCTATTTACCGTTAAGTTTAATTTTGCAGTGATGTTGGAACTTTTAACTCAATTTAGCTTGGTTTCTATTGTCTTCGTTTTTCACATTTTTATTGTTTTCTATATCATTTTTTGTCTGATTAAGCCAAAAATCATCAAGAAAACATCACGTAGGCCTACGTTGATTTATGTGATGCATAAATCCGTTGTTGCTGTTAAAACGCATGATCTTGCATCTGGGATTTTTGTTACGTAGGCCCATCTGTTTTTTTTTCTTTTGAAGGGATAATCTGGGGTTTTACCAAAAGTCTTGGTGGGAGCACTGGCCGCAAGCCTGAAGTTATGTCAAAGTGGAGGAAGATTTAGCATCAAAGTCAAAGAAATTTTTCAAAACTATGCGATTAATCTGAAGTTGAGATAGAATGCACTAAATAAAGGAAGACATATTTCCGATCTAGATAATCCGCTTCGACAGGGTCAGTACCAAAATACTTTTCTACACTGAAAAAAAAAAATCAAAACTTGTAGGAGCTATCAAAGTGAAGAGGGTCTTTCATTGCTAGCAACAACCGCCATTGAGATGGATAGACTTCAAGAGTTGTGACAGAAAGTGACTTTTACTTCAAAGTCGTAGATGTTTTTGTCCAAACCAGTAGGAGAGACGACAATCTCTTAATGTTCGTGTCTGTTGAAACAGATTTACACACATAAGTAGATGTGGCTCAACTTGTTGATGTATTTGCCTCTACGGCCCATCGTCGAATGGAGTTATTATTAATTAATATTAGTCATTATACGCATTTTTTTTCTTTCGTTGATTTTGTATCTATTTTCTAATATTTTCCTCCAACATTTGTAGCGTGACTTTACACGGCCATTGTGCCATGCTCCTTTTCACTCTGCCTTTCAGTGAAAAAGAAAATTAATGGTGCCAAAAGACTGAAATATACCAGACTCTTTTGATGGTTTCTGTAACTTATGGCCAGGGGCGCATCCAGGGGGTAGGATGAGGGGTATGCATCCTCCAACCAGCCATTTTCCAAAATGTTTTTGATGTACTGTAGGCTATACACTTTTTCCATAATTTACAGTTCGAACCTCTTCCGTAGCAATAAGCTTTAGGCTACGCCATAAGCACGCATAATCGAAAATGTGCGAACAAAATGCATCATATTTGGCGGAACACTCAGAATTAGAGTCAAAAAATTTATACAAAATTTGCCTGAAAATTATTCAAAAAGCACTAAAATAGCCATTACAGCATGTAAATTTTCAAATTTTTTCCGGGGTAGCCTGCCCCCGGACCCCCTTAAGTGTTTTTTGTTTCTCAATCAGCTTCAAATTTGTTCTACCAAAAATGTGCTTGAAAAAAAGTGGAAATGATGCCCCCCCTCCTTTAAAATTTTTCGCTACGCCACTGATGGGAAGTTTTCACTATTTTTTGCCAATAGTAAGAATTTTTCGATTTACTCAAATTTGCTGTTGGGGGGGTATTATAGGCTTACTATATGCCGCCCGCATAAATTTTGAATGAAACCCTTGCGCTGAAAAGTTTGCTCATCCCTGGCCAAACGGGACGTGTACAACCAGTGGTGAGATTCAGCCGGATCGCACCGGTTCTATAGAACCGTTTCAGGGAATTTTATTAGAACAGCGAACCGGTTAGCATTGCTGCTTATACTTGTATCATTAGTTGAAACAGAACTGGATGATAATATATAACTTCTGTAATAGAACCGGCTGACGAAAAATTTGAATCCCACCACTGTGTAAAACTGCACATTAGTCCATTAGGCGTCCAAATAAGCGGACACCAACCACTCACTCGTGGCTATATCAGCACGCTTATCTGTATCACATTCAAAATTTTGGTTCGTGACGTCATAGATTACGACGTCACACTTTGCTCCCCCCAATATTTTTTCTGCGGACGCCACTGTTTAATTCAATTTCGAATTGTTCTCTAAAAACACAACATGCTTCCTATGTACGACGCAGCCGTTAAAGATATCCCTATCAGTGCGGCAGGTCTGGGGTTCGATTCCCGGCCCGGTCAAACCGGACACAGTGTCGCCAAAGGCTTGGCACCGCTGCGACATTTCTTCGTAGTTGCGTTGTACATGCGCTAAATCGCGGAAATGAATCACGCCGCTTGTAACACGCTTCGGCGTAATGCTTAGTTTCGGAGTAATCCAACGGCACAAAAAGTAAACTTGCCGGCTTGTTCTCCACACAGTCCCTTTTGTCAAGCAGGGAAGCTGTGAATAGCAATTTTATAGTCATTGGTTTGACCAGACTCGGAATCAAACCCGAGTCTACAGGTCTAGAGGCAGACGCTTTTACCAGTGGCGGCTCGTACGTAAGAGCTGCAGCACCCCTAACTTTTTTTATGCGCTTAATTTTTTCTTTTTTTCATTACCTTTTGAAGTTTTATCGCCAAATTTTTTAAATTTCTGATTTCTTTCCATCGGCAGAGCTGCAGCACCCCTTAACTTTTTTTTATGCACTTAATTTTTTTTTTTTTTTTTTTTCATTACCTTCTGAAGTTCTATAGCCAAATTTTTTAAATTTCTTATTTCTTTCCATGTTTTGATCATATATGAATATAAATTTTTAAATGGAATCCCTGTTTTGTCTGCAGCTTAAGTTTTTTCGTACGCAAATGAGCCAAACGGTGCCGCGACAAACGCTATTGATGACGTTTTTGGACTCGCCGTTCAATTTTTGTATGAGCTGCTCTGTTGGCAGATCAAAGGGAATTCCGACAAGCTCAGGCTCAGGGCATAACGGGACTGGTTTTTAGCCCTGCTAGGCTGCTATATCTGATCGAGTTAGTTTGCGTAAGAGCTCTATGATAGTTGGTACTTAATGCAGATTTAGACTGGGCAGGCTTTCTATTTTAGACTAGGCAGACAGATATCAGTAGCCTAATTGTAGGCTAATCAGAAACGGTATGCTACTGGTACCAGTATGTGTAGCCTAGACAGTTTAGACCACTGCCAGACAGTTGATACTCTTGTGATAAGATTAGGCTAAAGTTGGTTAATGGTTGCAGAAACATGTAGTGGTAACTGAATCAAGGATGCTATGGTTTGCTCGAGCAAGTGTAGGTTTGGCAGGTTTTTTTGGGGGGAAGATTTTAGTTCCATAAAAAAACTATTTTCCTCTACAATTTTCCCTGATTTTAGGTATATGCATACCGGTACCTGGTTTATGTATATCATATATATTTGGGGATGCATGCCAAGTCTCTAAAATGTTTAAAAAAAAACTTGAGTTTTTGGATAATAACTCTCAATCTACCCACATGTATGTAGTGTGCATTGTAATTTAAAAAACAAGTGAGAAAATTTGTATTGTTTTTACCAAATCTACTGATACTGTTCTGTGTTTTGTGTTACCTATCGCAGCCTTACTTGAACATCAACATTAAGGTATTACTAGCATGGTAACTCTTTCTGTGGTTTTAGTATGAAATCATTCCTGTAAATTGTTATGTATCAGAGAGTTTCTGTAATAGGCGTTGGGATTACCACAGTTAAGCAGGCTTGTCAAAATTTGTCGCATGCAGCACCTCTTGTTTTTTTGGCCACGAGCCGCCACTGGCTCTTACCATCGGAGCTAATTTAGTTGCCTAACATTTTAATCGGAATTGCAAGAAACTTACGTAGTAAGCGTATTGCTGCCTCCCTGTGCAGTTGAAACTTCGTTCAATTCGAGGGCTTTTAACTGAGGACGGTTGAAGGAACGAAAAAGCTTCTTGAAAAGTTTTGATTCAATTTTATTCTTTGATAAATTAAGATGAAAAAGTTGCTGAAAATCTGAAAATATACGTCAAAAGTTTGAAGCTACACGTGACAGCAAAGTCTTTAAAATTTTTTTTTGACTAAGCAAGGATTGACCCCAGGTCGCGTGTTTCAAACGCAAAACACAGAACGGGAAAAACACATTTGTGCTGAAGATTTTGAACTCGAATCCGATTTCTTAATGGCTACACCCTACACGGCCCGACACACAGAGACACATTACTCTTGCTTGAACTAATCTCCTACTTTCGACAACATAGACTCAGCTGTCATCATCAGCATTTTCAGTTATATACTGCTTTGCTTAGACTGCTGGTGATGACAGCCGATTCCTTGTTGTCGAAACGTCCAGTTTTACGAACAATGCTACGTCTTCATTTTTCCTCTTTGAGCTGTTTTCGTCCCATATTTATCGCATTTTGATTCTCACTCGTTTTCAACGTCTCGATTTCTTTGAAAAATTTTTCGCTCAGCCAACAATTTTTCAATTCCAATTTCCGCAAATTGATTGTCGAAGACAAGAACTTGATCAGGTTTATTCCGTCACAAAGAGGATTGTAGGATAAACAAACATGTTCCAACGTCTGCAAGTAAAAATCTCCGCTCATCGACGGGATATCACCGTATCAAAATGGTATCCCCCCTTACGAACAAGGGCTGGGCCAATCTGGTAGATAATTTGACGCAAAGACCCAGCCTTGAGCAACACTCTCATGCCTTTGGGAAAAGCCTACAAGCGACGGCCAATTATCACCGCATGGACTTCTCCAAGGATGCCGCCGGTAAACATAGTGGCTAGAGACATCGCTAGCGGTGCGGGAGGTCCAGGATTCGATTCCCAGGCCGATCAATATCGGACACAGTGTCGCCTCCGCTGCGATGTTTCTTCGAAGCTGTGTTGTCCAGGTGCTATGCAGGGGAGATGGACCCCCCACTCGTTACACGCTTCGACGTAATACCGCGAGTATAATGAAGATTTGATTGATGAGGATATGGTTCACAACTTACCAACAAAGACTTGCAATTACTCAAAGTTTTGAGGGAGCCATCATGAAGGGCGCAACATGTGAGGTTCAATTCGACCAGGGGGGTTTGTAGATTGGGGGAGGGGGCGTTGAGCGATGCGCAAAGACAGGAAAGCCCTTCACTACCCAAACGGTTGCCAGGTAACAGTATGCTATGAAGTTCTTGCTGTCCCAAACACATTACCTGCAACGTACATGGAGTTCTCCACCGGATTATACAAGTAATAAACATACCGCAATCATCAACATTATGAAATATTTCGATATTTAGCAAACAGTACAATCGGCAGGTAGTTAGCAATTTTATTACAAATAACGCTGTTACGAAACAGCCTCAAGTACTTTTTGCACCATTTTAAGATCCAGCTCAGGACAGGCTTATAGCGGGGACAAAGGCACCACAAGCAAACCGAAACGTCCGCACAATTTGTGCACAAGAAACAAAACACAAGGAATCATCTAATCGCTGTACGAGGAACCTCAACTGATGTATAGAACCTGAATCTAACCCACCAAGATCTTAATCAAAAATCTGATTACGAGAGGGATTCGAACCCACGCCCTCACCGACCAGTGACGCGTCACCAGCCCCATGGTTGCGGCAAGTCTTTACTGCATACTTCGGTAAAAACTTTCATCACTTAATCTCATTAAGCACTGTTCTATTGTGAGGTAATCGTGATTAGATTTTTCGCATTTCTTGGCTCAAAAATGATCGAAAAATCCCCAGCATCGAGAAGCGAGTACTGTCGTCATTGATAGCGAAAGTAGTTGGCAAGCTAGAGAAGTGAGGTTGTTCTTCCAAGCTTTACGTCTGACGCTCTTCGGGGGATCTCTAGAAATGCAACTTTTTTTACCGCTGCAATTCTTTCGCGTTTCTGAGAATCCTCTGGCCCTACCCGAGGAGTGTCACACAAAAAGCTTCGAGAATCCTCTGGCCTTACCCGAGACGTGTCACACGAAAAGCTTCATGGAACGACGAAACTTCTCTTCCTTGCCATCATTGAATTACTGCAAATCACATGTTCAAACTCACCAGCTCGAAATTCACAAGCCAATAATGCACGCGCGAGCTTTTTATGGCAAGTTTGGCCAATACGATCATCATTATAATTGATGACGTAACAAGGATGCTTATTGTCATGATGGAAGTTTGCAATAAAACGTGACATCAATCAACTTACGACTGGTTTCAGATGAGCTTGTAATGAATAACCAAGGTTCGAGAGTTGGAAGGATTTGCTGGTCTCCGCTGCTTCGCAAGCTCGCTTGATCCGTGGAAGAACATCTACAAGCGAAGTGCTATGGTATCATCGCACACCAGGTGGGTTGCCAGCGAAAATTTAATGCGGGGGGAAATTATATCATCGACCGAAGATTGCGGTATTTTATACGTTGTTTTAAACTAAAGATGGCCGAGTGGTAAGAGCGTCTGCCTCTGGAACAGTAGACTCGGGTTTAATTCCGAGTTGGGTCAAACCAATGACTGTTAGTTAGTTAGTTAGTTGCATATTCATCCTCCTATCACGAGAAAGCGATCAATGCGCTGTACGAGCTCGCTTAGGAGTTGCCAGCCATCTGTCTACTACACCAAGATGGGGGAATCCCGCTAAGTGCCTTTCCCAACGGCACAAGTATACTTGCCGGCTTGTTCTCCACACTGTCCTCTAATGCTGAGCGTCAAGCAGGGAAACTGTGAATACCAATTTTAAAGTCATTGGTTTGACCCGACTCGGAATCAAACCAGAGTCTGCAGCTCAAAAGACAGACGCTCTGTGAGTTTATACCACTCGGCCATCTGAGTCACTGTAAAATTGGTATTCACAGCTTCCCTGCTTGGCGCTCAGCATTAAAGGAACCGAGTGGAGAACAAGCCGGCAAGTTTACTTGTGTCGTTGCAAAAGGCACTTATCGGGATTCCCCCATCTTAGTGGTAGACAGATGGCCGGCAACTCCTAAGCGAACTCGTTATAGCGCTTTGATCGCTTTCTCGTGATAAGAGAACAAACATGCAATCAAATATAAAATAGATTAGATTTCGTCGAAAAATAGAGAGCAGTGCCCCGTGGTTTTGCCGCAGCAGCACAACCTACGTGTGTTTTCCTTCAAGCAAATATCGATGTACTGATGGGAGAAACGCTTCAATTTCCACGAAACAACTTGACCCACAATGCTGTCATTATTGTTCAAAACATTACACACAGCGTCATCTAGCGAAAGCAGACAACCATCGCTGGTAGTCAGACGTAACTCCGGCCTCAACTTCGTCACCTCTTCAAATCGGGAAGCAGCTTTGTCGTTGAGCCAGCCGATTGTATGGTGACTGAAATTAAAGTCGGACGTTTGCAACATATCATTAATTAAAAGATAGGTGGAATCATCACAATGAAATAAGCGAAAATTACGAAAATGCAGCTCTGAATGTGCATGAGTTTTATTGTGTCGTTGATTGTTTACTTGTGCTGCATTTTCGCCTATTTCATCACAACATCATCGCGAATTTGCACAATCTGTGTAAACGAGTTTTGATGAACCAATAGCCAGCGTATTGCACCGAGTGATGTATCAGCGACCAGCAGTTCACCATGTTTATTAGTTTCCATCATTGTCATGTCAAAAACAAAAGTAATGAACATTTGTAACTTTCACAATTTGAAATAACGAAAAACACTTGCAAAATTTGCAAGGAACAAATCAATGTTTCAACTATAAGTCTCGCCATCCCAACTTCGCACAAACGCAACCGAACAATTCTTAGTTTGAAATGTGTGCAGCCTGGATTGGTTGTGCACAGCAAGACTGACCACCCTTTTCTTAGGGTCGAAAATTTTTTATCAACCAAATACAATACATTACTCGGGCGATTTTTTGTGACCTAAAAAACTTGGAAATGCGACCTTATTTTTGCAAGTGCAACCAAAATGTAACTTTATTTAAAAAACTACAGACAACGAAAAAGCAGCAGCGGTTTAGCAATACAGTCTTAAAAGGTGCTCAAATTATGGTGCACGCACATAATAAACTAGTATCTAACATTCTTTGGTCCAAAAGTTTCTGTCTTTAGCAAGAAGCTTTAAAATAAAAAACTGGTTACTACTGCAGCCTGTACCGCTGAGAATAGGAAAGCCAGAGCAAATGCCCAGAGGCCCACGCTGGGGGTGGTTGACTCTTTTTTTAAAAGATGTCTATTAAAGATTTGTTTAATTTTTTTAGATGCCTTTTGATTACACATATTTGATTTTTTGGCTCGTGGCGTTAAAAGCATCTCAGCGACCCTGACGCTTATGCATTATTGCAAATCATCAAATTGCAAGGCGTAAAACTTTCTGGGCTTTATATTTAGCACGTAAACACTTTGATGGAGAATGCAGGTTGCATATCTATTGCAATTAAAGCAATAAAAAAGTTGGGCAAACGATAAAAAGTACCCGAAAAACACGAAATGTATCTTTTCGTAATCATACAACTTCCTAAATGCTGTCCCCAGACCTGTGAAATTTTGTTTCCATGCTTTTTATGTTAATTGGAGCCAGCAAAAAATTTTAACTCTGGTGACTAAAAACCGCCGTACTCATTACAAAATTCGATGATTCAGTCACAAACACATCCAGATGATATCGAAGTGAGCCGAAACAGAACTTACCTTTCTGGCACAGCGAATATGAATGAATGCTCATTAATCTTCACACGAATACGGAAGGCTGGTGCGCGCATGCGCAGATTCTCTGTCCCGGAAGTACACGCGGCAGAGGAGGAAAATGACGTATCAGGGGAAACACCGCGCTCCGCTAACCCAGGGTCGATTCGCTTGAGTGGCGTGCTCCCGCGTTTGTACTTTTTCATTGGCTGAGTGTAAGCGTCGACGTCATCAGGTATTAACCAATCATCGTCGTCCACGTGTTGATCACGAGATGAGAAATTGAATGAACTGGGAGACTTCTCGAATGCGGATTCGAACCCAGGGTTAGTGGAACGCGACTTCTTGACTTCAAATTTTGCACGCGAGCGTTGGGTTGAGGTTTGTAAGCGAGACCTTTCCTGGGTTCGGTGACCGTGCAAGGCGCTGCGATTCGAAACGCGTTTTGGTTTGTTTGATACCAGGTGCTTGTCTCTCTTGAGCAGAGGAAGGTCGTCTTCTATTAAATTAGCGACCCCGGAAGGAGAGTCTGAAGCTGTTTCGCTCTCATCGTCATCATCAGAAGCAGGAATAAGAGCACAAGTATTGTGAGGCGATGACGTGAGAGCAAATTCAGCGGGAATATGCGAGAGCTGAAAGAATATGGTGACGTCACATACATCACTCAAATTTCACTTAAAGAGCAAAAACTACTCGCATTACTGTAGATTTGCACATTTATTCTCCTATCACGAGAAAGCGATCAAAGCGCTATAACGAGCTCGCTTACGAGTAGCCAGCCATTTGTCTGCTACTCTTAAGGTAGGGGAATCCCGCTACGTGCCTTTCCCAACGACACAACAAGTAACCTTGCCGGCTTGTTCTCCACACTGTCCCATCAATGCTGAGCGCCAAGCAGGGAAGCTGTGAATACCAATTTTACTGTCATTGGTTTCATCACACTCGGAATCAAACCCAAGTCTATAGCTCCACAGGCGGACGCTCTATATCCACTTGGCCATCTAAGTTGAAACTGTGACGTCAGAATAAAAAAATAATTTCAACAGTGAATTTCACTTGAATTTGTCCGATTTGTTTCTTGGACGAACAGTTAAGGGAATGACGCCGTCAGAGGACCTGGGTTCGACTCTGAATTAAGAATCACATTGCAGCAGTTTTCGAAGTTTGCTGTGCTGTCTGTGCCAAGTCGGGAAACCCCCACCATAAACACGCTTCATCGTAGAAAAATTATCCTCCACAACATCACCTCTTTAAGTCTTTTGTAGAGTTTTTTGTAAAGGTTTTTACTGACGGAATCCAAATCTTCTTTGTGCTGATGATAATAATAAACGAGCGAATCTAGTGTTGACTTGCCCTGAAAATTCGTGGAAATCCGGAACCACTCAGTGACATCATAGAAAAGTGGAAAAGTAAACAGATCACGTGCAAGACAAATATATCTCTACTTAGACGTATTTTTAGAGGGAATTTGAGAACGTGCGGAGTCGAGGTATTTTGATGAAGAACGCTAATATGCTGCACGTTATGAAATTGGGGTAAGAAAACTTCATCATTATAATGGGGAAGTTACGCACTAAACACTAGATCGGGAAGATGAGGAACTTATTCAGAAATATTTCAACAATTAGCGCTCGATGTTTCTTCGAAGCTGTCTTTATTGTTTCAAGTTTTGACCGAGTGCTTGCTGCAGCGGTTTTAAAGACATCGTTATCGGCGCGAGAAGTTCCGAGTTCGATTTCCGGGCCGTTCAAACACAGCGGACACAGCGTCGCCATCGCTGCGATGTTACTTCCTAGGGGCGTTGCCCAGACGCCAAGCCGCAAATGCAGTGAAGATCTCCAGACATGAATTCTGCTCGCATTTAAAGGGGAGGGGCCCACCTACCTGCACACTGGTGATGTTCGGATTTGCTCCGGAGTTGAGAAGGATTTGAACCACTTCAAAGTGTCCGTTAATTGCCGCGTCGTGGATTGGAGTAATATTGTCGCAATACTGCCCTCCAGTGTCGTTGATATTCGCTCCATGATTGAGCAAAAACGTCACAATATCTGTGCAAAGATGACGTGAATGATCATACATAAAAAAAACTCAAACTAACTTTCACCTTCGTGTCCATGGTTACACGCTTCGTGTAAGGGGATCCATCCACAAAAATCCCGGGGATTCACCGGGTGGCCCTGAAAAAAAATGCCATAAATAATCTACAACTGAGTAAATGGTAGGCCTTGAAGACTTACTAAATAAACGCTGTAAAAACCAATTCTACGACTAGTTTCGCGGTTTGACCGCTCATCAGGTAGACTCAGGTTTTGAACCCAGGACCTTGTGATTGAGAGTTTTACCTCTCCAACCACTCGGCCACCGAGCTGACAGCGTTTTCATTCCTTACTAAATAATCTAGGAAATTATTTGGGAAATTGCAGAACATTGTCCCACAGTCACTGCTTCAAGTTCCGCAAACAAGAATAGGATTGTGTTAATAGCTTACGGAAAAATAAAGCCAGAGTGAAACTGGGCGTTTCGACAAGATAGATACAGCTGTCATCATTAGCAGAGTAAGTTTCGCACTGCCTTGCCTTCGGGTAGGCACTAGAATAGACGAAGTTTTCTGGTCTGTAGGATAAGAATTGGCACGTGACTTGCCAATGTTTTTCGGAAATTTCATCAACATGGGTGCATATCCAGGGGGAATGGGAGGGATGTATACCCCCAATAATCTGGCCGCACCCTCTCCCCAATACATTTCATAGAAGTGGAAAATTTCCTATACGAGCCAATTTCATCCCCCAATATCGAAAAATGATCAATTTCGCTAAATCATCTCCCCAATGCTCAACATAGATTTGCACCCCTGTCAATCAAGCGTGATTTTGGTCACTTTTTCTCAAATCTTATTCTAGAGGCCAGAAAACTTCGTCTATTCTAGTGCCTACCTTGCCCACGTTGCTGATGATGACAGCTGAATCTATGTTGTCGAAACGTCCCGCTTTAAGAATTATTGTGGCTTCATTATTCCTCCTTCAGTTATTTTCGTCCCTCAGTTATCATTTTTCCTCCTTCAGTTATATATGTATCTCGCAGTATAGTAACCCACTGACTGACCTGTTTGATGAGCACTTCGACGCTTTTCAAACTCCCCTCTATACACGCTCTGTGTAACTGTGTCTCTCCTTTCTCATTCGTTTTGTTGAAGTTTGTTCTACGCCTTCTACGAACCGGTTCATCATCATCTGAATCATCTGCAATATCACGCTCAACCATGACATTCCGTCGGTTTTAAGCATATTGCCTTCATCAGAATCGACGTTTTTATCGTTTTTTAGCTTGCCAGTTGCTAGCTCCATCAGAACCGACATTTTTGTCATTTTTCAGCACGTTACCTTCACCAGAACCGACATTTTTGTCGTTTTTTAGCACGTTACCTTCATCAGAACCGACATTTTTGTCGTTTTTTAGCACGTTACCTTCATCAGAACCGACATTTTTGTCTTTTTATAACACATTACCTTCATCAGAACCGACATTTTTGTCGTTTTTTAGCACGTTACCTTCATCAGAACCGACATTTTTGTCTTTTTATAACACATTACCTTCATCAGAACACTGCAATTCAGCCGTCAACATTTCTTCGGAGTCATCGAGTACGGAGTTGTTGTGGAAGGATTCGTCCCTTTCCTCACTAAGCAATTCATCTACACAAACTCCTAACTTCAACTCTAACTCGGCGATCGCTTGCTTCGTCTTGTTCCTGTTCGTTTCATCGTTGAATGCTCGTTGCAGCTCACCCAGTGATGACAATGTTCGAAGCTGCAACAACTCTCACTATTCAAAGCTGTGGTTAAGGTGCTTGAAGACATCACTATCGGTGTGGGAGGCCTTGAGGTCGATTCCCGAGCCGGTCAAATCGGACAGTGTCGCCAATGGCTCGTCACCACGCGTTAAGTAGATGAGTTGCACCCCACCACAGGGTACATGTGTCGGCGAAATACTGCGAGTACAATGAAGGTTTGATTTTTTTTGTTAAAACTAAAAACGTGAATCCCAGGTTCGACACCCGAGCAAGGCTCTGAATAGTTTGTATCTACAGAACACATAATTTCCGATGAGTTTAAACCTGATAGTGGTCAAGTCCTACTAAGTTAACAAATAAAACTAGGCCAGTATATGTTGTGTAAAGACAAGCTGTTGTTATTGTAGGACGAATAGGATCCACACAAACGGACACCAGACCTATCTGCTCTGCCATAACAGCGCTTCTCAACCAATGGGCAGCTCATTCAAAAAACTTAAGGTTTGCATTGAGAGGTTACCACCGCGATAGAATAATTATTTGTCCAGGTGCCCAACAGTACGGTGTTTATTTGTCAGTAAACCAATGTTCGTCTGGTGCCAACTACATTTTCATCGCCGTGAAATTCTGAATCTTGGTTCATCGTGAGAAAAAAGCCGCTAGACGAACTCATATACGCCATCTGGCGGTTAAGAAAAATCACCAGGAAGCGATTATTCAACATGATCTAAATAACGCCGAAAAAATAAAGTGGAAATAAAATTTACTGGCCGAAGATCTTGTTAACCGAAGTTTCAAACACAAAACAAACTTATAAGCAAGCCGATATTTCTCAAAAATTGCACAGACTTCCACCAACTAGTGTTCGAAGCGTCACAACGGTCAGAAAAATGAACAGCTCAGATGGCCGCCTAGATAGAGCGTCCACTTCTGGAGCTGTAGACTCTGGTTTGATTCCGAATTGGGTCAAACCAATCACTTTAAAATTGGTATTCACATCTTCCCTGCTCGACGCTCAGCATTGAAAGGAACAGTATGGTGAACAAGCCAGAAGTTTACTTGTTAGGCCGTTGGGAAAGGCACTTAGCGGGATACCCCCATCCGGGTGTAGTAGACAGATGGCCGGCAACTCCTAAGCGAGCTCGTTACAGGGTTTTACTCGCTTCCTCGTGATAGGAGGAAAAATACGCGACCAAATACAAAGTTGCTTGGACAGTGGTGAGGTTTCGAAGCAACTTACAGTAAGCAGATGATCTTGAGCTTGAACCGAGCACTTGAGCGCTTTCTCATAAACTTCTACGATCTTGTTATAAGCCGCTTCCATCTTCTCCATGCAGTCAGCGATGTGCGTCAATGTCTTGCAATGCTGAAAGCGACATTTCGGCAATTATTAAGCCGTCTGTCATCATCAGATTCAGAACAACTCCAATCACAGCTTTTTATTTCAACTTAGATCGTCAAAATAATCAAACCTTCATTATACTCGCAGTATTACGACGAAGCGTGTAACGAGTGGTGGGATCCATCTATGCGACTTAGCGCCTGAACAACACAGAAACGTCGCAGCTGTGGCGAGCCGCTGGGACACTATGTCGGATGCATCCGATTGATCTGCCCGGGGATTGAACCAAAGTCCTCCCGCACCGATAGCGATGTTTTTAAAGATTGTTTCTCACTTAATCCAGAGGTCTTACTTCGCTCAGATTGTCAGTGCACTTCATTTCCATGTTGTAATAAGTGATCGCATCTCTGTAATCTCCTGCGTCGTTTAACGTCGAAGCAATCGAGAAATATACTGATCGTTTCTGCTGGGAGGTTGTATCAGGAAGATGCTGCAAGTGTTCAGCCTGTCAATATGAACGAGCAAAATCAGAAAAAATCAAATCTTTATTACACTCGCGGTACCACGCGGAAGCGTGTAACGAGTGGCGGGGTCCATCTCCGGGGCTCAGCGCCTGGACAACACCGCGTTCAATTTGACCGGCCAGAGAATCGAACCCAAGACCTCCCGCGCCGATAGCGATGCTTTTAACCACTTCGCCAACCGACCGGGCACCTTCGCAACTGAGCTTGATTCACATTCATTTTATCGCAAAAGCGGAAATTATACAACGTCACATTTAATAATATAAAACAAATAATAAACATACCTAATTCAAAGAAACAAGAAAAACAAAACAGAAAAAGAAACAGTAAACGTACGTCATAAAGTTTAAATAAAACAACGTAGAAGACGGTGAAAAATGCAATTGCAACAGAGAAGCTGCGAAGTGACCGTCCAAGGGTCATCAAGTCAAGCAGCCACCCTATCTGTAAGCGGTTGCTTTCGAATCATATTGAAGAGTAATGAGGGAAACTGTGAAGTGAGCTTGCGTTCTTCAAATCAGCAACTTCCCGGTATATATATGTCAAATGCGATCGGCTCCAGCCGTGAATCGAACCCGTCTCGTAGAATCTGTAACCTGCACGCGGTGCCACCAGGCTACGTCGCTATCACATGTCAACGGTGGCCTTCAAATTGAATGCAAAATAAGACACAGAATTCTGCGCTAACTTTAGATCATGCTTTAAAGGAGAATTTTCGTGACAAACCTGCAGTTTATAATGCTTCACTGCAGGGCTGTAGCAGGCCAGTTCGCAGTAGAAATCAGCCATCGCTTCGTGAAGACGAAACAGCTTCTCCGGCAAATTTTTCGATGATTTAATCTGGGATTGAATCTTGTTCATTTTGATCACTAATGAACACAAAAACTTGATGTAAAGCTCACATGTTTGCATGGGTTGATGGTACAAAGTTCTGGGCAAGATAGTGTCGCATAAAATAACGCGGAACGAATTGAACTACAGTCAAGTTTTATTGAAGCAAAAATTTAAATTTCAATCATCGGCGACTTAAACACTGTTTCAGCCTGTCATGGCAACAAAATCAAAGCTTCATTATACTCGCGGTATTACGCCGAAGTGTGCAACGAATGGCGGGATCCATTTCCGCAGCTGAGCGTCTGAGCAACACAGCTCCGAAGAAACATCACGGCGGTGGCGACATGGTGTTCGATTTGACCGACCTGGGAATCGAACCCAAGACTTCCCGCACCGCTAGTAATGTCTTTAACCACTCGTCAACCGGCCAGTTCGCAGATGGCAACACGTTGAAGCAAAATAGAAACCTGAAACTTGACTAATTTGGAAATGCCCATTCATAAAACACTTAACCCACAAATCATATCTTTGCTAAATTGCACGATTCTTACCTGTTTTAAGTCGAGGTTCTATCTCTTCTTGTGCTTTGATGTTTCTTTTGTATAATTTCTTCAACACCAACTTCGCTCCTTCAATGTTATCCATGTACAAGTGGACCTGAGATATCAAATCATAAGCGCGGTGCTGCGATCTCAAGAACGTTGAAAACGAAAAAGCGCAGCTAAGGAAATTACTTGGAACATCGATACGATCCAACACAGGACGCTTGACGTAATGTTTAAAGACACCGCTAGCGGCGCGGGAGGTCCAGGGTTGGATTCCCAGGTAGGTCAAGGTAGACACAATGTCGGCAACGACTCGCCACCGCCGCATGTTTTGACGGAGCTGTGTTACCCAGGTGCTAAGCCGCGGAGATGGATCCCACCACTCGTTGCACGCATCGGCGTAATAGCGCGAGTTTAATGAAGATTTAATTTTCGGTATATACAACCCGGCTGAAATAGCGAGGTGCAACTAGACATCATAAGCGAAACTCTTTCATAACGCCTGTTGGCACTTTCAACTTTACCTGCGAACAGAGCTCCATGGCTTGATACAGCAGATCCGGCTTCTTGATTGTTTTGGCTAACATAATCGCTTCTTCCACATTTCTTAGCGCATTGCTGCACTGTTTCTGATCCATGTTAACAGTGACTAGAATGAAATTAGCCAAGTACAAATCTTCCCGGAAGTTAAACTTTCTAAAACAAGATATTTGCTAAAGTTACAGGGTCCGACGGAAGTGACCAGTAACAGCTGTTTACATCGCAAAAAATGAAGCTGTCATCGCAGGACTGCTGGAGAAAGTTTAAAAAAAATTGTGTTTACTTTTACGTTTATCCTTCTATCACGAGAAAGCGATCAGAGCGCTATTACGAGTTCGCTTAGGAGATGCCGGCCATTTGTGTAGCACACTAAGACGGGAGAATCCCGTTAAGTGCCTTTCCCAACGACACAACAAGTAAACTTGCCAACTTGTTCCCACACTGTCCCTTTAATGCACAGCACAGCGTCAAGCAGGGAAGCTGTAAATACTGATTTTATAGTCATTGGTTTGATCCGATTCGGAATCAAACCCGAGTCTACAGGTCTAGAGGCAGACCCTCTTACCACTTGGCCATCCAGAATGATGATTTCAGATGAAGAGGAAACTTCATACATGAAGCAGGCAACTTACTTTGCAAGGTACAAAGCTTTTTGAAAAAATTCTTTGCTGTTCACATTAGCGGCGTGTTTCCCCTTCGACTTGGCGATGTTTGAAATGTGATGGAAGCAGAGACCGAGATTGATCAAACTTCGAATTTTCATTTCATTTATTTCTTTTTGAGCAACCTTTTCTTCTTCTTTTAATCGAGCTACAATTCGTAAACTTTCCTTTAAAAGTTCCGCAGATCTATGAAAAAACACAACCAAATGCTCAGATGGCCGACTGATAAGGACGCCTCTGGAGCTGTAGACTCGGGTTTGATTCTGAGTCAGGTCAAACTAATCACTGTAAAATCGGCATTCACAGCTTCTCTGCTTGACGCCCAGCATCAAAGGGACAGTGAGAACAAGCCGGCAAGTTTACTTGTAGGCACTTAGCGGGATTTCCCCATCTCAGAGTGGTAGACAAATACCGGCAACTTCTACGCGAGCTCGTTATAGCACTTTACTCATTTACTCGTGATAGGAGGATAAATATGCAACCTAATAAAAATACAATACAACTATTATCTTACTGTGCTACAATACAAATATCTTCAGCAACATTTGCATTCTGAAGTGCCATAGAATGTCTTTTCAATCATGAAACTGTGCAACTTTAACAAACAGCTTAACTTTTGACGCAAAATTAACTACCACAAGCAACATTATCAAACCTATCAATTGGGGTGGCGGCTAAAGACATTTCTATCGATGCGGGAGGTCTGGGGTTCGATTCCCGGGCAGGGCAAATTAAACACAGTGTCACCAACAGCTTGTCTCCGCTGCGACGTTTTTTCGAAACCCAGGTGCTTATCTGCAAAGATGGACCCGCCACTCGTTACAAGTTTCGGGGTAATACCGCGAGTAAAACGAAGGTTTTATGTCTTTTTGATTTGATCTTCAAACCTAACAAATGCTTCCTTTGCTTCATTTGATTCGGACAGAGTCTGTCCATATTCGAGATATGTTCGACCTAACGAAGTGTTTGCTCTCTGCAGTTCAACGTCATCACCAGCAGACAGATCGAGATGTTTTGAATGATATTCTATAGCTTCGTTGAACTTATGCATTGCTACGTAAGCATCACCAATCTGAAAAGTCAAAAATCTATCTTGTCACTTTGTGCAGCTAAGTTTCGAGATCAGAAAGTGGTAACGGAGTAGAAGCCACAGGGCAAATCCTTGCACAAATAATTGTACGTTTTTGTTGAAAAAAAAAAAAAAAAGAGCAATGAATCCCACAAGCAAAACAATTTGTCCAAGAACTGACCAAATAATCAAAGTTTAAAAACATAAAATACTAGTTCGGTTTCCACCAAAAAAAAAGACCTCCAAACCCATATGCAAGGCAATATAACTGCACCGCAAAAACTCCTCTAAATTTCCATGCCAGTATAAACTATTAGGCTGTGGCTATTTGTATAAGAATACAATCAAAAAGTAATACAACAACTTTGTTTACTTTATGATCTCTTACCGCTCTCCCCGGTTGTACGAGAGCATGGCAAAGTAATAAAATAAACAAATGTTATGAACCGGTAAAAATAGCCACTTTGAAATTTCTAAAACCTACATTCCTGCAGGCAACTGCAGCTCCTGTGTTGTCGCCGATTGATTGACAGATGTGATATTCGCTCTTGTGCATTGATAACGCATTTTCGAAATCACCTGTAACACGAAAAACTAACAATCAAGCAAACTTACTGTAAATTAAGTGTGAAACTAATGTCCCACGATACACTAACAAGGTTGGGAAACAGTTTATCCAATTTTTAAATTAAACAGCGCGGCAAATTAAGTCACAATTTGCTTGACAAGCAATGACTTGCGAGCAGCTGCAAATCACAATGAAAAGTGAATGTTCGAACCAGAACTCCAGCATTTTCGTTGAGTCAAGTTCGAGTTCACTGAAAAATTTTCAAATCAAGTTCTTCGTTTTTGCTTCTGCGAGTTTGAGTTCGAGTTCATTAACTTTCAATGAGTTTATGCTAAGCTCAAAACCGGTATTGCTAAAACCTGCACGAGCACAAGGACCGCCCTCGCAAGTGAATTAGGAGCACAAGGACTGCTAGGAGCTAGGAGCACAAGTGAGCACAAGTGCTAAGGGTTAGGGTTCGGATGGGGCCCTTAGTAATAACTTACTTGCGCCCCTAGCGGTCCTTGTGCTCGTAACTCACTTGCAAGGGCGGTCCTTGTGCTCGTGCAAGTTTTAGCAAGACTCTTCACAACTCAATACACTTTTCTCAAGATCAAGGTCAAGTTCAGAGATTCTTGTTTTTCAAGCTTAAGTTGCAGCTCCACTGCAAACACATGGAACAAACCTGCTTTTAAATATTCATTTCCTAAGACATTGCAACATTCAGATTCTTCTTTCAAATTATTATTTTCTTGCGCTTTATTTCTGAGTTTGAGAAAACCTGTCAAGACACAGAAAAACATTAAAACAAATCTGGTTGAAGGAGTTTGAGCAAACGATCATAGAGAATAAAACATTACATGAACACATTACTGGTATTTACTGGTAGTTTTTGCAATGTAACGGTACACAGTACAAACATGTGCATCCTCATTTCAAAACATCTTCAAAAATTAACTAACTAAATAATTAACTTATCTTACGCTTTATTTCTTTACTTGACTCGTTGTCCATCACAGATCATCAAGTTCAGGACTTGAACTGCAGACCCAGTTTACACAAACATTTAATTTGAAGAATTTCAACTACAGGTACAGGTAAGTTACCCTACACCACTATAGTCTAGACTAGTGTAAGCCAATCCACCAGTCAATGCATTGACAGAAAGACTAGTAGTCAAGCAGGCTACTGCTTTAGTCTGTTACAGGTTAGTAGCCTATGATTACAGAGTAAATGCAGAATTGCTGAGACTCGCTGTCTATGGCTGTGTAGGCCAGTAGGCCTAGACTCTATCATAGATCGTCTCTTAATCTACCAATGCGTGACACTCTGCACTGGACAATATCAGTACTGGTACCTGTTAACTGGGCTTTTGCCTTCTGGGAGACTGGGCCTAGACTAATTTAGTTAGTACTTAACTGCTTAATCTTTAACAATAATCTTTATATTATTTGTATTTATTTTAGTATGTATCCATAATTTCAACAATTCAGTTTTCGCATTTGAACTTGGCAGAAGGCTACAGCCTACTCAATAGGCGGTACCAGCAGCTAGCCAGTAGCGACTACAGGGCTTCCACATTTCTATTTTCAATTTCCTCCACTTCATGACATTAATTCCACAAAATTCCTCATTGCCAAAAATTACTTTTTCCACTAGACATGAAGTAAAATAGGTTCGTTATTAAAGCCAAAGCACACTATAATCATATAATTGGCAGTGTCATTTGAAACAGATAGCAACCAACTCAGTGCTGCTCACATAAGCTGTAAAAGTGAAAATATGAACTAAAATCAAAATATCACCCAAGAGTAAAAATTACCTAATTATACAGGTCTATTCACACTAAATGCGATTTTCATTTGATTTGTACCGGAAATTTTATTCATTTTTTGACGTAAGCAGTTGACGAAATTATCTTCCTCATGATTCGACTTCAATAATTTTACTTTTTATCGGTTATTCCGCAAAGCACCTTAGGATTGTTTTCTAAAATGCCGCGCAATGAGACATAAATTTACATCATAACTTTTTGTAGCCTACATCACTAAACGTATAAAGAATTGCATCATATTCTGCGTGAGCACATCTTAAGACTCACAAAATTTTTGCGTTAAATTCTTATCACTGTGTCATGAGTAGCAGTAGGCTTAGTCTACTGTAGTTTGACATGAATTGTCACAAGCAAAAATTTCTTACAAGCGATACAAGCAGATAGTATTTACACAAACTACCGGTAATATTCAAAACAATCCTTAAAACTTCAAGTTTAGCAACATGGCAGATAGGCCTGCCATTTAACTTTATAACCTCCACCTTCTGTGATCCATCCACCATAACTTCTAACTTTTAAGCTACGGGTAAGCATTAAGGTGTAATAGCTACCCATTTATCTGATTTATTCCAACCATGGAAGAATTGAGATGGAGTAAAATTCCATTACGATTAGATTTGTCCTTGAATATAATCAGTTGTTATAAACAAAGCTTTGTTATAAACAAAGTTGTTATAAACAAAGCTTTATAAACAAAACATTTCCTCCTAAACTCTTCATTTTGATTAATTCCTCCTAAAATAACAGCTCAGATGGCCGAGAGGTACCGGTATAGAGCGTCTGTCTCATGAGCTGTAGACTTGGGTTTGATTCCGAATTGGGTCAAACCAATCACTTTAAAATTGGTAATCACAGCTACCTTGCTTGATGCTCAGCATTGAAAGGAACAGTATGGATAACAAGCCGGCAAGTTTACTTGTTGTGCCGTTGGGAAAGTCACTTAGCGGGATTTCCCCATCTTGGTGTAGTAGACAAATGGCTGGCAACTCCTAAGCGAGCTCGCACAGCGCTTTGATTGCTTTCTCCTGATAGGAGGATAAATATGCAACTAACAAAAATAGAAATACCTTTTTGCGTAAAAAATCTTCAAATGAGGATAAATTCCTCCCATGTGGAAGCGCTAAGCGACTAGCAACAAAGCTAAGCTAACTTCGCATTTTGCGCCAGATTTTCAGTGTTTCCCTTTGTATTTTTGCCTAAACTCTATTTCATACGGAGTTTGCTTTTGTACCGCTTTCGTACGATAGTAGATATAGTCGCACCATGATCGCACGCGCACCAAAATGATAAACCATAGAGATAGTATTTTGCATTTTTGCGAGTAATTTTTTTTTTTCTGGACAGCAATCAATTTTAAAACTTGGTGCATGATTTTTTTTTTTAGTGTACAAGCGAGTTTTAAGCAGCGTATGTGTTGATGCAAATAAACGTTCTGTTATGTACAAGCGTACCCGATTGTAGAAGAAAAATGTGACATATCGTATCAGCTTGGAAACAACCTTACCGTTACAACAGCTTCGCTCGTCCATAACAGCATCATTTGACATCGCTCTCAGTCTTAGGCACCACCATCATTATGCACCGCTAAAAGTTGGCAATACAAAGCCCAGCGTTCTCAAAAGCTCTGCTACATTTATAGTAACTTTTGCGACACAATGTACCCACGCACCAACACCTAATTTTATGTTAAAATATACAAGCAGGTTCACACAAGACAAAACACATGATTAACAGTGAGCACCAGGCCATAAAGACTGTTTTATTTGGCAAGACAGTTGTAGGCTATAGTTTCAAGTCAAAAAATCCAGAGGCAGCTTTAAGAAAAATACAAAAAATGGAGCAGAGAGAATACAATGATTTAACAAAATCATAGACGAGCAAGTTAATGCAAAACGCTAGCTTAATTAACCACTACTTCGTTGACACAGTAACGTATTTCCGTTAACATTAATTCGTTAAATTCAGCTCCAATTAACGGAAGTTAGTTAAATTTGTTAAATCGTTAATTTTGACTTAAAACGGCATTTCTTTTTAAAAAAGCTCAAAATTTTGTACTATCAATGTTTGCGTAAGCATTTAAGCAGTTTTTCTGCTCACAAGCAATACGTTTTGTTGTATTTATCTCGCTTTTTGTCCTCATTGGTCGTATTTTGCTACTTTATCGAAGTCAAACTTAACCAACAAGGCAACAACACGAGAAATTAGCGTTTACAAAAATTTAACGGAAGTTATCAAGCACAAACGGAAGTTAATTTAGTCCGTTAATTTCAAAAAAAATTTAACGAATTAACTAGTTAATGAGTCATTTGGAGAAAACAAAGTATCCGCCTCTGGAGAAAACAAAATATCATTTATAAAAGAGCTAAAAGACCGCAGCTAAAAAAATGCAAAATAATCTATGGCCTACTACAACGTGGAATTTACAATCTTTAAATGATGATTTCTTTTCTTTGTGCAGAAACTGCATGTTTAAACAGCTTACGACATTAGTTTCGTTAGACAGTTACCGGCCTACGAAATTCATTTAAAAAATTTTGATTGGGTCAACAAAGTTAACATCACCAGGCTAACATCTGCTAGTGTGATCAGAAGTTTATTTAAAAAAAACAGTAATTCAAGCTTAGACTATCAAACCCACCCCTCTGCAACAGGCATAGCAGCATTTAGCCAACCAATAGCATATATACAATGTAACAATTGCTGTGAATATAAATTTCACGGCCGAAAAATGATTGCGGCGACATAGTAATATTTGCCAACGCAGAAAACGTCTGACTCTGCAACAGGCAAAGCAGCATTTAGCCAACCAATAGCCTATATACACTGTAACAATGGCTTTGAATATAAATTTCATAGCCGAAAAATGGTTACGGCAAGTCGGCGACATGGTACTGTAATATGAGCCAACGCAGAATACGTCTGACTCTGGATTACAGCCTACTAAGACTTTGGGGTCCCCGTAACAAATTTTTCGGGGGGCTCATCCTTTTTTGTAGACATGATTTTGAGGTGAGCAGCAGAGCTTTTTTGGAGGACGCGATTCAACAACCTTTTTCAAATATGGCATGCCCCAAACCGCAGGGCATATTTCGGAATGGTTGCACAGAAAACTTCCCCTTAGCTTTTCGGCGATGTAATTGGCCAGAGCAATTGCGCGAGTATGCTGCGAATAATAGAATGTTTTGTTTATTCTATTACCACCACTCTACCCCATCCCGAGCTACACAATAAAGAATTATACCAGGGGTGGGGAACCGGCAAAGCACAGCGGGCCACATTGATTGCATAATATTTTCAGCGGGCCACATTTACTTTTAATTTGTAAATTTTGTTTTAAAAATAAGCAATATTACGCAGTAACTTCATATTATACTTTCACGCTGAGTTGTTGTTTGCCGTAAAATCAGAGACTTTTTCGCGTTTTTTATGTCACAAAACATAGCATGTAGCAGAATGTGAAGCAGTTTTTACGAAATCTTAATATTTTCTTTTCTACCAGATTGTTGTTCGCTTAACAAAATTCTGACGTGGGCCACATTCAAAACTTAAGCGGGCTGCAGGTTCTCCACCCCTGAATTATACGTCACAGCGTCCAATTTTTTTACTTATACTCATTTCGGCCGAGCCCTATCGTTCTCCTAGCGCTCTCCTCACAAATGCTCTAGCCAATCAGATCGCTGGAGAGCAGAGTAAGAGCAAAGCGGAAATTTTCTATGCAACCATTCCAAAATGAGCAACCGGAGGCTCTCTATGAGGCTGATGACGCAGGGTTATAGCTCCCATAGCTTCCTCTTAATCCGGCCCTGATTGTGCATGTGAATATCACTACTATATTCGGTTGATTCATCGGCGCGTCACTTCAGTGAAATGTGATAACGATAAATTTTACGGCACCAGTTCATTCCGCAAAGAGGTAGCCGACTTAAAGGATGTTGCTCTGCGCTGAAATGAATAGCTGAATAGAAAAAATAACAATAATCCTCTTGAAAAGACATTCGAAAGAAATTGAACTATTTTCTATACTTCTTCAGATTTGTTTGTCATCACGGTTATTTGTTTTTCCTCTTCGCAGGAAATTTCTGGAATCACTTCAAGGCCGAAGTTGTTTTGTTCATCAAATGACACTGATCGCTTGACCTTGGAATCATTGCAAGTCGTCATCTTCAGTTCTGCATCTACTGGAAAATTCTGTGCAGTTTCATCATTTGATAGCGAAGATTTTTTTGGCACGTGAGATAAATTTACAAGATGTTCAAAATTACTCTCAAGTGCAGAAGTGCATTCATGTGAAAGTGAACAATTTAATAACTTCACAGAATCAGTTGAGCAATCACACAGAAGAGAAATTTCTTCGGAATCATTGTGATCATTTTCTTCCTCATCCAAAACATTGATTTTACATAGAAGCTGATTGCTATGGATGACGGATGCCGTATTATTGTCTTCATGCGAAGGCACCAATTTATTTTGGGTAGTTGTCGGAGTGATATGAATGCTATCGTGGTGGTCTTTCATTTTCAAACCTTGATTAGGACTTGCATGATCATCTTTTAATGATAAAGACAATGAATTAGGATTTAAAGCGCTTGTCTTCTCCATATATGTCGGACCAGCATTTTCCTCACTTTCCCACTGAAGAGAATCACATTTCGAAGTAGGAGGTGTGACGTCAGTAATCGCAAGTTCTTGAGACATGGCTCGAAGCCCAAGTTCAATTTCGTCCGAATTATGTTTTTTGACCAAAGTTTCAGAGCTCGCGTCGCAGAGGCTTTTTGTAGAACTAAGTTCTTCGACAAGGTTAAAATCATTGACAATGCTTCCGCCTGATCCTGATTGCTTCGAAAATGTTGTGGCAGGGTTTGAGCTCACATTGGCCAAGGAAAGTCTTTGAGGACTTTTATCGTTGGCGATTTTCATTGGCAGCAACGATTTCTCTCTTTCTTTTGTTTCTTTGCGTTTTGTGTTCCACGTCTTAAATGCTTTCCATATTCCACTACTGTTTCTTCGAATGGGTTTTGACTCTTCAAAAGAAAGTGTATTTGACGACAAAGCTGGAATTTTGGACAATTGGTCTGTTTTTTTAGCGTGTTTTTCCAGCAGCGAAATTGAATGCTTATTATGAAATTTCGATACGTTAAGTGAATGTCCAGTTAACTTTCTCGGAGTTTTTTCTTTTGGAATTCCATTTGGGATCAATTTATCGGCTTTTAAGATCTTCCAAGTTTTTCCTGGTTGAGTTGAAGATGTCAAAACATCTTGATAGTGTGAGTTTGAGATTTTCAAAGGCGATGATGGCGTTGGAGAATGACTGGCTACCACTTGAAGTCGCTTTCGCAAATCGTCCGTGTACGGAGTAATTCGATCTTCCTTCCCTGAGGACGCATTGGAGTTACTTCTTTTTAATAAAAGCTGAGTCACGTCTCTCGAGTCAACGGGCAGCTTGTGAGGCGCAGCGTAGCTGAGCGTAGACGAACCAAGAGTAAAGAAAGGAGTCTCGTTGTCAGCACCTTCAGTTCCTGCGATTGTAATCGTTTCACTTACACCAATTGAAATAAGATTTTGTGGGAGTTTATGACTCATTTTCACGAAATTAAAATCTATGTTTCTATTGTTTCTTTGTTTTTTGCATCGTTTTTTATTGGTTTGTTTAGACAAATAAAGTCGTCTGTCTATTCAAGTCTTAGAAAAAGCATCTATGAGCAAAAAAATCGCGCTGAAACAGTGCATTAACAGTTAAGCACACCAAGTTGATTTTAACTGTGCAAATACCAAATTGATATGATTATTATTTATAGTTCGATAAAACATCGAAATCAAACCTTCATTATGCTCGCTGTACTGAGCCAAAGTGTGTAACGAGTGGCAGCGTCCACCTCCAAGGCTTAGAGCCTGAGCGACACAGCTCCGAAGAAACGTCGCAGCGATGTTGAGCTGTTAGAGAACTGTGTCCGATTTGATCAGCCAGGGAATCGAACCCCATACCTCCCGCGCCAATTGCGAATACCACGCCAAACGGACATGCCCCGTAAAGTAATTTCGTTCCACATTATTTTAATGGAACAACTTTAATCAACAAAGTTCAAATGTATTGAAATACAAATCAGTTTGAGGCCGACCTGACGGGCTTGTTACACTTGACGCTATTGATGTTGTATCTCCGTAAATATTAGGCGCAGCGGATCGGAAGGCCCATCTCAACTGCTTCGGAGATGGAATGGATGTCGAGCAGGAAATAAGAGATCCCATCGGGGAATCACCAGCAGGTCCGGATGCGATGTCACTTTCGCTCCAAGCTGAAAGAACTCCTGGCGACTCTGATTGTGACAACATTTCCTTCAGGTTGTCTCGTTTCTTCGGCCAATTATTGGGATAATTTATGGAGCGTCGTGTCCGTTTTCGAGGTGGGCATCCCATCTTGTTTTTCCTGTTTAAATTAAACTCTCTCAAGTTGCTTGTAGCTTAAGACCGCATAGGGCGAGGAGTTAAAGCGCGGTGACATCAATTGCAATTTAACCAAAAATAAATAACCGGAACGTTCAAAACAAAAAACAGACTAGCCTACAATGAAAACGCCAAAAATTCCGATAAAAGGAATTAATTTAATGTTTTCAGGTATATTTCAGGCTAACATACGCTACCGGTCGGGTCTTTTTGGTGGCGAGGCCCACTCAGCAGCGACGAGCAGCCACGACGCAGCTGCGGGAGTCTTTGGCGACTCTGTGTCCGATTTGATCGGCCTGGGAATCGAACCGAAAACCTCCCGCACCGATAGTGATGTTTTTTACTACTAAGTCAAGATATATATCATAAGTTTAATCCGAAACTCGGCACCTTCGTCTTCGTTCGTAGAGATGCACACGCTTTTCCGCGTTTTTTCTGTCTTCAAATTTCTCATCGTTGCAGTGCAAACGAATGGAGGAAGGAATAGGATAAGTCGACCGGGATGAAAACTGGATGTTGAGGTTGAGCTGTTTTGGTCGGTTGTGATCTTTGGGAAGGCGAGGAAGTTGTTTGGTAATTTCCCCTTGAGATTTTTCAGCCTTGTTTTCTTCTAACTTGCCTCGGACAGGATCCATTTTTCCTTCTTCATCACTGCTTACATCAGGGAGAAGTTTGTTGTTGTTGGGATCTTGGAGAACGAAATGCTTTTTCTCGTTGGCGGAGTCCGCTCCGTTAATTGTCGCAAGTTCCTTTAAAATCATCAATATTACAGGTGTAGCCTACTTCTGTTTCAAGCCAGATACGTTTTATAGCAACTCTTTATAAAGCAGAGTAGATCTCAATAAATTAACACGAAAAACATTTTCCAGCCAAAAATTAAAAAAAATGCGTGAATTTTTGATAGAAACATAGAACCGGTTATCAGCGGCAAGTTAAGTTTATTTTACCTTATACGTAGCATTGAAGCGTAACAGTTTTGTTGTCATCAATACTAAGCTTTTAAGTTGAATACAGTGTTTTGTTTTGTCCAACCTTTGTCAGCAGCCAAAGCTGCAGCTGCTTCTCCAGTAGCAAGAGGAGACGCATTTAGCGTGTTTCCATGTCCACATTTTGTGGACTTTCGGCTTGCGGGCTTTGTTCGAGTCAGATGAAATTTTGCTTATTGTGGGCTAATTTTTGCAAAGTCGTGGACTTTTCTGACCGCAACTGATGAGGTGGTCTTCAAAAGTGGGCTTTCAGAAAGTTATCTTTAGCCCGCGTTGAGAAAGCACACGTTTTTTGTAAACATGAAAACAAGCTAATTGCGTCATAATTAAAACTATTTAAACGTGATCAAACGGCGGGAAAATGCGCGATCGATTTGAAGTTTTGAAAGTACTTCTGCGATTTTGCTTCGTTTCCTTGCAGGGCGGCGAACCCGCACGCGTCTGTATTCAAGTTCACTCACAACTTCAAGTTCTTCATTTTTAATTATGCAAGCCTGGGTTCGGTAATTTTTTCCAAGTTTATGCAAAGTTCAAGTTATTTTATAAGTTTAGCCTGGTAGGCTCCGCTCAGTTGTGACAATTTTTGTCAAGTTTAGGATTTATTCGAAACTCAGCCTACTTTTCTTCAAAATCGAGTAGAGGAATTTTTGTTTTTTCGAGCTCGCAGTCTTAAATCCTTAGAATAACAGCAAGAGAAGCGACTTTGAGATTATTGGTTTCATGAAGTTTAGTCCAGCCCAGCAGAAAAAGGTGGTTTGTGGTTTGGCAATTGTTTGCTTTAGACTGATTTTGTTAAATTTTAGATTGTAAAAATGAATAGATTTTTTATTTTCAAGTAAGTTACGTTAATCTGTGAAAGTGACGCCATTCTTAGCTGGCTGAAAAGCAGGGCCGGAGCCAAGGGGGGGCCAGGGGTACCTGGCACACCCAATTCACAGTCTTACTCTTTTGAAGACAGCGGCTTTTGTGCTTAATTTTAAATTTTGGCCCTCCCCTGATAAATGCTTGGCCCCCTAAGTCGACTGCTCTGGCGCCGGCTCTGCTGAAAAGTGAAACAAGCTGAAAATATGGAACCACAATAGACTATCGAAAGCAATATGTTGCTACACCTTGAATTTCCATTACCTGACTTTTTTGAAAAATCCGGAAAGAGGAATAACAAGATCTTGTAGCCTACAACCCGGGGTGATTCTGTGTGGCATGAGCTCTCAGTGCTTAGTCGCTGTAAGTGGTAAGTTCAATTTCTTGTTCGCATGCGCTAGCTAGCCAAAGCTCTTGTTCTGTTTGTTTTTGTAGAGCAAAACTTAGCTTGTTTTAGATCAAATCTTGTTGCTGTATAGCGTTGGGATATTGAACATTGAATTGGGCAAGAAATATTACCTATCATGGTAGGCGTATGCTGGGTTGTCAATTAAGATACACAGTACATCAATCATTGCGCATTTGTCAGGCAGTTGTGATCATATAATGGAAGTTTTTGTGATGCGTGTTGAAATGGAACTGTAGAATTTCTCTTGCTTCAGCGAGTACCGAAAGCTCAGTGGTTGAACAATTAAAATGAAAATGAGACCACATCATCTAACAGTGGTGGCTGGCCTAGCAGATCACACATGAAGTAATAAATAAAAACAAGGAAAAATGTATGTGGCCTTGTCTGCCAAAGAAACTTGAAACCGCGATAAGATCATGTTGGCGTGTGTGCTGAATTATCGGGCTTTAGCACTTTATTGTTGACCTACTTAAGATATTTTTAATGCCCCATCCTTGCTTTATTTCTTCCAACATTAGGAAACAGTTAAGGGTTTCTTCAAGACAATTCTTACCGACAAGGCAGATTTATCTTCTTCATCTGATATTTGCTCATCATGGCTGTCTTCACTGCCACTTGACTCCGAGGATGTTGAGTCGTTTAGAAGAGAACTTTCAGACACACTTAAACGTTTTGAGTTTGACATCATTGCGATGGATTCCCTCACTTTTTCAGAAAAGGAAAGCAAGTTCCCAAATGACTTTGTTCGTAAAGTGTTGTCAGGGAGTTCAAGATGTGTCTGCGAAAAAATTCAGTAAAACATTCACCCTATTCACATGTCCAGTTAGAGTGGTTCTAAAAGATCCACGGGTTTTAAAAATCAATTTCTTGATATCATAATGAAAACAAGTGATTATGAGATCAATATAATCTAATTGTGATACAGAAAACCCGTGGATTTAAACTGGGACATGTGGATAAGATAATTGTCCACTGTTTGATTATAATTATAACATTTAAGAGGGTTGATTCTTTACTGCAGTGGCTAAAAGCTGATTGGCATAAGCAAAAATAAAGTATATAATGCACGCAATAAAGTATTTGCAAGTTTCGTAAATTCTCAGCACCCAAAAGAACAAAATCTAACTTCTTTAATTCTGTTTTCTCCATCATCCATTCCATTTTGAGCTTGCGGTATGAATCCACTAGTCAATCCTTGCTCCGATTTTGTCAATCTAGAAACGCAGTGGTTCATTGCTAAATTACAATGAACTATAATTAACAGTTGGGGTGGAAGCTGCTAGGTCGGCCGGGTTATTTACGCTAACAAATTTGTTCAAGACATTGAACCGATTAGTTCAAATGGTAAAAGGAGTTCATTCATTCAATCATTTATTTTTATTTTTTCGGACAGAGTATTATTGAAATAAATTACGCCTCATAAAACAGAACAAGATAGTGTCCCGTGAGGAGATGCGAAAGACCATGACAGCTATAGCAGCTGAAGGTCGTCGAGTCTGCATCTCCTCACCAGCCGGAGCGTCACAAAATGCGCTCAAAATTAAATAAAGACACGAAAAGCTTACGTAGAATGAAACGAAATACGGTACCTATAGAAAAGTCAAAGCAAAACAAAAACCAAAAAGCAACGTAAGCACACATTATATGCATTTAACAGATTAAATGATAATGACATAACAACAAATAGTCGATATATACAATACTAATCAAAATTCTTGTGAAATCAAAAGATGCTTTTTTAACTTACTTTTAAAGGACTTGGATTTTTTAAATTTTTCTTTAATCGTATTAGGAAGGTTATTCCAGATTTTAGGACCTACAATTTTTATTGATCTATCAGTTTTGTTTAAATTAGTTCTACTACGACAAAAGTTGGTATTTGCCACGCTACGCTAGGAGTGATGCACACATTGTATAAAAATAGCATCATAATCGCATTTCATTTGGAGAATAGGCTCTCTCTTCATTTTTAGAAAAATGTTCGGTATTAACGTAAATCCAAATATATAAAGTCAGTGCGGACTTTCACGTATTTGACCAATTGGTTTTAAAAGCTCACGGCTTACTGCATCACAATAAAATACTTGATGTCATCATTGAAGCAAGTGGTTAGCAGATCAAAAATTTAATTGCAATGCAGAAAGCTCGTAGGGCTTTGGAACCACTTAACCGGACCTGTGCACAGGCTAAGTGACTTACATTCAGATATCTAAACGAGGCTTTGAAGTACAATGAAAAATTTTTGATAACATGAACAGTCCATGCACAAAAGCAACATTTCAACTGAAACTCTGCATCGATCATCAGCTAGTACAACCTGAAGATGTAAAGCATCAACTTATGCGAAATTTGTACCTCATATCATAAGTTGATCCCATGAAAGGGTCGATTTTGTGATTGACAGCTGCTGCGGTGTATGGTAAGTCAGGGTAATCTTTGTTCCAGAACTCATCTTTTTCCAGCTTTGGATGCCGAGCATATAAACTATCGACAGCGAGGAGAGATACTTCAAGGTTCCGATCAATGCACCAGTTTGCCTCAAAGTCTTCATCATCTTCCCCGAAAGGGTTGATCAGCTGTTCAGCAACCTTTGCAGAATACACAATTTGCATCAGTATCCAACGATACGTGGGAATCACAAAATGTGCTGGGCAGCTGCTTACGGCGGGGTTGAAGTTTAAGGCAAACGCATTGCTGAGACACCGGCTTTGTGATCATAACCAGTAGTGGTAGTCATCCAGTTTCATTCCGGTGTGTTCTCGTCACCGAGAGTGGCCGGATGTACTTCATTCCGGTGTGTTCTCGTCACCGAGAGTGGCCGGATGTACCAGCAATCGCTCTCCATCTTGCCTATTTGCAGCCTCCTCTACCTCCAACTCAGTTCTCTTTACATTCTCTTCAACTTGTATCCCCATGTCTGCTTTGGCCTTCCTCGCTTTTGCTACCCATTCATTTTTAGCATCAATGCCCTCTTTAGGACATCATCACCCCTTCTAATCACTTTTCCATACCACCTTACTCCATTTGCTTTTGTCATTTTATCTAATGTTTCGTTCAAACCCAGTATTTCCATCATCTCCTCATTATTTTTTCTATCCAGTAATTTCACTCCACAGTTTGATCTTACCGAGACCAGTTGCTGCGTAAATTTATTACGATCTATAAAAATCAATCATTATATTTTGTTACCATTGTAGGTAGCTTAGGTAGCTCTTGGTCTTACGACTAAGTTAGGAGATGGTTGACAACCCTCAACACAGTTTTTTTCAAACTCTATGAAAAAAAACATTTTTCTCATAAAAATCAACACAAAGAACAAATTATTATTTCACGTTATTTTTGAAATTACCTTCAACCAACCGACGTAGAAGAAGAATTGTCCGATCGTGAAGATTGGAACAACCAAGTCTACACCGTGACCTTCGTAATGCCTCTCTGTGTCGAGATACTGGCGACTCAACAAAGTGGAGCAAAAAAACAAGTAAACGGCCACCGTGACAACCTGAATAAAATACGACAATAACAGAGTCAACTACTGAAAATGTAACGAGAAAGACTGGGCTATTACAGGCAAAGGAATGAAGCTTGTTTTATGATGGCTTTGAAGAAACTGACGTAGTGGCATAATGCTTGGATCTTCTCTAGTTATAGCAGAAAATATGCAGCCAGAATAACTGAAAACGTTTTTGGTAACTTGGCGTTTCAAGATATTACCTTTGACAATGGGATGAGTAACATTTTGAAACGACAAGTGATTTCAAAACTTACTTTGACTTGGTATAAGATGCTTTGATTTTGTAACAGAGATAAGATGCTTTGATCTTGTGACAAAGAATATCTGCATGTTTATCATTTAATCGATTGATACACGACGTTCAAACTGTTTGGGTTAATCTTACTCCATCATTATCATAAAAATAGCAAGAATTTTTTATGATGACTTATTTACATCTGCGATTCATAATGATTGTTTGCGACACCGAGCTATGCAAGCACAACATGGGCCGGGTAAACACTAACGCTTAGTGCACGAAAAAGGGTAACCGGTTATCATTTTTTTCGTCCCTCCAGACTCATCAGGTGCACAACTACGAGAGCCAAAACTAGCTCAAACTAAACCAACAAAAATCGAAGCGTACATACACTTTGCTAATCAGAGGGACGCGGCAAGACAGAAAGTGCTCAAGGTCTAGAACTTAATAACAAAATCCAAGATTACGTAAACCACAGAAGCACCTCGAAAGAAAAAGCGCCCGTGGGTCAGAACACAATTAGCTAAGTCAACGAAGCACCATGCTCGCCTGAAAATGCGATTCACAAATTTTTTGGTGATGATGCTGTGATTGAAAAAATCCTGCGTACTGCCTACGTAGACTAGGTGGGTTATAAAGCGTTGATCTTTGCGAAGTCGAAGGTTAGTTCTTTGTTTCACATTATTGTAATTCACTGACTGGTTTGTTAGTAAATAAAACAAGTAAGAAAGTTAAAATTCAATCTATTTTTTGCCATTTGTAGCCTTTTTTGCTTTTACGGTTCCGTTCTCTATGTTTTTGTTTCATTTGCGTTTCGCTTTGCATAATGCTGCGAACAAGTTTGTTTTTTTTTATTTTTAGTCGTCGCATATTCATCCTCCTATCACGAGAAAGCAATCAATGCGCTATACAAGTTCGCTTAGGAGTTGCCGGCCATCTGTCTACCACACCAAAAGGGGGGAATCCCGCTAAGTGCCTTTCCCAACGACGCAACAAGTAAACTGTGAAACGTCAAGCAGGGAAGCTGTGAATGCCGATTTTAAAGTTATTGGTTTGACCCGACTCGGAATCAAACCCGAGTCTACAGTTCTCGAGGCGGATGCTCTTACCACTCGGCCATCTGAGCTGTGAATCACGAAAATAAGTTCCAATAATATTGGAAACATTTGAATTTTTCGAGACGTTTCGATCCACACTTAAACCAAGCTCTATTTGAATAAGATTGACAATTTGGTTTAAGTGTAAATCGAAATGTCTCGAAACTATTCAAATGTTTCCAATATTATTGGCTCTTATTTTGGTAATTAAAGTATTCAAAAATTCCATAAATTGTGTTCCGAAGTTTGTTCTTGAAATGTTGACTTTGGTTACTTGAGCATGTGCTGCTGGTGACACAGTCACATTGTGAACAAATACGTACATCACAGTCGTCTATTATTACGTAGCAGTTGGTAAACAATGGCTAACCTGGGTATATACCAATGGCACGCTGATCCAGTCGTAGTTGACAAGTTGGCCACAATTTCCGCGAAAGCGATTCGATTCCTAAAAAATTAGTTGGTTGTTAAATTTCAAAATTTTTAACATTGGAACGCTATTGGTCGCAACAATTGACAATTGTTAGACAATAGTTGAGTATGAATAATCATGATGCCATTTTGAAAACACTTTGCTCACGAAAATTTTTTGAAATTTCGTTACGAAAAAAAAAACTAATAACTAAAAAAGCAATGTCCCTCCTGGCCTACTGGACGGGAAGTCATGACGACTTTCTCTTGTTGGGTCGGAGGCTCATATCAGCTCTCCACCACCAACAGTGCAAAGCACTCCAGTCAAACGTACCGTAGTAGCGATTCCGCTCTGCGGTACGTTATACCAACAGCGCTGTCCCGCTCTACGAAAAAAAAACTACTAAAAAGAAAATTCGAGGTTGCAACATTACTTCTTATTTACTTTCTGTTTTATTGGTTCGGTTTTGCTAAATTCACAGTTTGTTTAGAACTATTAACACCATGAATGCCATAATTACGAACGAAACAGCCGAAACAAATTCAAACGCATTCAAATAATACAGAGAATGATGTTTATTGTTATTATTCTATTTCAATAAGAGTGACAATGGTTAATGTATTCTAACAAAAACGTCTCTGCATTATTTGAGCATGTTTCCATTTGTTTAGGCTTTTTTATTCGTAATTAAGCTGTCTAAAATTTAAATCAATCATGGCCCGAAATACAATAAACATAATTATACGGAACGAAAATAGCTTAAAAAAAAAAAAAAAACAATAATTCTTAAAACTGGACGTTTCGACAACATAGGTTCAGCTGTCATCATCAGCAGGAAAACAAGACTGCCTTGCCTCAAACAGATTTATCGAGTACCCAGACTATTGCTTCCGCTCCTGTACAGTCAAGTACTCTGACTAGGTTAAAACTACAATCACTTCTAGACAGGTTTTGGTGAAGAAGTCTGCAGTTGAACATATGCAGGCTACATATCGCCTGAACGGCATTTTCAGTATGTTTGTGTATATTGTGGACTCTTGCTTGTCAAACCACCTGATGATCGTTCTTCGCGTAAAACGCAGTGTAGTTTCTATATAAGTGTATGCTATCAGTTTGGAAGACATTGTAAGTACAGTAAGTAATAGCTCTGGCTCTTGTGGTCATGAGCACTTTCTGCAAGAAAATTGACAAGCTCTAGCTGTAATTTTCAGACAAACACATGTTAGTTCTATGTATGATAAAATTATTTTGTGTTTTCAATTGGCTTTGAAAATACTCAAATCTGGAGAACTACTTCATCAACAGAAGTTCATTTGAATTAATGGGTCACCTTTATCAGCAGATTATAGGTTATGTCGTCATAAATCCTCCCTTCTTGGCGTGCTTTCGATAACAAATTGTTGAACCATAACATAGGGACCCAGTATTTCAAATTCTTTGACGTCACATTGTCGTACAGCTGATGCTCTTGTTTCGTCATAACACCTGAAACAATTGAAACGAGTGGCTAAATACGCGAAAAATCATTTTCAACAAAACCGCTACAGCGATTTTGTGCCTACTGGCGGCAGTTTTTAATAATAATAACAAACCGATCCAGCCCAGATATGCCTGGTGGGCTAACAGACAATTTTTTGTTTATTCTTTTACCCCCACTCTTTCCCATCCCGAATAAACAAAAAATTTTCTGTTAACCCACAAAAAATTAACAAATTGCGCAGAGAAAAAAAAAAAAAAACTCGAGCAATGTCGAACCCATGTCATGCCTCAGACAGTCCAGCGTACTATCCCTTACTCCACGCCACTCCAATTCATTACAATACTTTTGTATTCATACCCATTTCGTTATTATACGCAGTTTTCTTATGCATCACGTGATTATCAAACACGCTGTAGCGATTTTGTTGAAAAAAATTTTTCGCGTATTTAGCTTCTAGTACAATTGAAGTTATGATGTGATAACAAGTTTGTAACGTGAAATGCTGATACGGATCAAGTACTGAAGCATAGTCTGTCCCTAGCTCCAAATCAAAATCTAATCTTCATTATAATCTTGATATTACCCCGAAACGTGTTACGAGTGGCGGGGTCCATCTCCGCGGCTTAGCGTCTGAGCAACACAGCTCCGAAGAAACATCGTAGCAGTGGCGAGACTGTATCCGATTTGACCGGCCCGGAAATCGAACCCTAGACCTCCATCACGAATGGCGATGTTTTAACACTGCGCGAACCGATCTGCCAATAAGAAGGAAATCGGAATCGCATTTGGGTGAGCTTGATTTTTTGGCTGCGTGATGGATTCGAAAAATTGCGAAACCTGATGAAATATCACAGCCTTGTTGTTGCATTGTTAGCGTCTGAGTCATTTTAAAGCTTTCTGCTAAATCACGTGATTAACTTAGTTCCTTGTCACGTGACTGCCGCTAACCTGCTTACGAAAAATATTCCTTTATAAATGGCCGAAAGTGGTTCAAATGCTAGCAAAATATTTGATATTCTCACCAGCCACGACCACATGGTCCATGGACGGAAATCGCTTGAACACAGCCGTGGAGACGCATCTGTACACCAGGACCTGGGTTAGATTCAGGTATCTTATCAGGGTCCGCCGCAAGAGCCTGCCTCGCTCGTCTGAACCGTGGACATTGGACCCGATTATCATCATGAGGCGGTCGGGCCACGGGATGTTTTCGAACTGGGACCACCATCGGCCGATGATGATGGAAACGTAGAAGCCTGAGAATAAAAATGGGTTAATTTAGGAAGGATTAACGTCACAATATCAGTAAATTTAGCAGAGGTCTCTCGAAATCTGAAAGTGTTTTATCGTAATGTGGTGAAGTTTTGTGGTGCGTCGTCGTTTTATCCTCTTTTCCTACCCATACGGATTATGTGAAGGAAGAACCTTTGATCACACACTTTATTCCTCAACAAAATTACCCCTGCACTCATCCACTTACGGTCACTTTTTACAAGTTTGAATTCATAGCTTGGCAAGTTAACGCAACGGTTGTCCACCCACTGAGAGGAGTTGCGGGGGCTCTTGGGCACGGCAGGATTAAAGGGGATCGGTCAACTCAAGTCGGAAACAGTGTTGTCAACTGCGATGTTTCTTCGGAGCTGTGTTGTCCTGGCGCTGAGCCGCGGAGATGGATCCCGCTACTCGTTACA
The DNA here is from genome assembly GCA_964006365.1 of Trididemnum miniatum. NCBI lineage: Eukaryota > Metazoa > Chordata > Ascidiacea > Aplousobranchia > Didemnidae > Trididemnum > Trididemnum miniatum. The sequence goes on along the minus strand of OZ023246.1, from coordinate 612,537 downwards.
CGCTTCGGCGTAATATCGCGAGTATAATGATTTTATTTTTTTGAGATAAAGCATCCAGCACTGTTTCAAGGTGAATCTTGTCTGAGTTAAACTAACGTAACGAAATATGATCGTTGGTGTTTAATGAATCAAACTTACCCAAAACAAAGCTAATAGGGACAAGATCGGTGTAGTGTTCGAACTGTAGACACAATTTCTCGAAGTAATTTCGTTGTCTGCGATTCAATATAAGCCTATATACGATCGATACCAGAGCGTAGAGTGATATGTATATGAGAAACTCCCTGCAAAATAACGCTGTGTGTGATCGTTGCCTTGCAATTTCCTGCTTCTAAACGTAATTCGGGGAAAGTGTAGAGTCAGCCGTCAGTATCGACGGATGCAATCTTGACGTCATAGCATAACAATGTCAACGGTCTACACGAAACATTATCCGATTCTTGAATACTTCTTCAATGGTTCGTGCAAATCTTCATTATTTATACTGGCGGTATTGCGCCGAAGCATGTAACAAGTGGCGGGATCCATCTACGCGACATAGCTCCGAAAAAACATCGCAGCGGTGGCGAACTGTTGGCGACACTGGGTCTGACCGGCCTGGGAATTGAACCCAAGGCCTCCCACGGCGATAGTAATGTGTTTAACCACTACACCAACTGGCTAGTTTCTTCAAGAGTTCGTCGTCATCGGAACCCTAATTATGGGAGTTGCAAATTGTCGCAAAAATTAGGCTAAGTGTTTAGCCTCGCTAACGTTGTTCGTTAAACTCTTGCTGTTGAGTTAATTGAAGTAAAACTCACTTGTAGAATAATTTATAGACACTTCCTTTCCAGCGGCCGAGTAATCGCGAGAAGCCTCCTAATCTCGTGTTGGCGACTTCGTGTGTGTACGTCACCGTCATAATCGAAACTTCCCTTACTTATTGGTTATTTCTATGATTTCACAATTAACTGGTCTCTAAATGAAAATGATTTATCCTAGGATGATGACTGGACTGGTTTACTGTTGACTACCTACCGGTAAGTAAATAAATATTTGTTTCTATCGTACTAAGCTTGTCTTAATGCTTGGGCAATGAAATGCTTTTGTCAATAATAATTGCAGCTTGCTGTTGTTAGAATCGAACTGCATACGCTTGCTTGTACAACTTTCAGTTCAATTGAGAATTGCAATTTATTGTCAGGTCTTTCCTTAAATTTTGAGCCTGTTTAAGAATTTTTCTTTCTTTGAACTTGAGCTAAAGCCGCGCTACATCGATATTTTCATTTTTCTTTTTTCTAACCTTTTTTCACGTGATGCAATAACTCTTTATCTAACGTCAGCGAAATTTTCAATCGATCGATCGCTTGAGTCCAGCAAACACTGTATTAGTGAATTGTTAGCGTTGTAACCAGCTCAAACTGGTTTTCAAACTGCCTGAAAGCAGTTATTTGTGCTCCAGCAGTAACAGGCTTTGCTAATAGTATTCCATGTTGGAATGCTGCCGTTTGTTATGTAATAGGCTAAATGACGGCTTAGAAGCCTTCTCATTGATCCACAATTCGCGCTGAATCGACGCTTTCTACCTGCGCAGCTCGATCAACGACGTTTTCTTGCGACATTGATTTCAAAATTATTGGTTCTGTCAAAAACAGGAAAGAAACATTGCTACCAATATTTTTTAGTTGACGCGACAGGCGAGCTGCCACAACGACAGAGATTTTATTATCTCCGATTACGTCTTACTACTACGCAAGTTGCACAATTTGTGGAGTAAAACCAGGCGCTATTTTGTTGTTGGTTGGAAAATATGAATTACGAACCACTGTTTCAAACACTCATTGGACACATCAGCATTTTTGTAGTTCAGTTAAGATTCTTTGTGTATGCATTACGTACATTTAAAAGTGTTTAAATATTGCTGAGGATCTAATTAGTGTGTGTTACATAAAAGGTGGCTATTTAGCAGTTCAAGGGCCATTCACCAGACTTGCAGATGAGTTCCAACAACACTCGAAACGTCTCGCGAACGCTTATAGTGTCACAGACATAAAAAAACAAATTTGAATGGGGTGGAAAAAAGTTTTTTAAGAATTAATTGACTTAAGACTTTGCTACTGCAAAAGAAAGGCTCTCGAACGATCTTCAATTCTTCATGCTCGCTTTTGGAGCTCAGTCTGCCGCCCGATTGTTGTACATCTTCGTCGGCAATTCCGCTAGTCGCGCTGTATGAAAATAGTCTCGTCAAAGCAGCAGCGTCATGGTAGCTGCTTCAAGTTGGCTGGGTCAAAGTAGCTGCATCATGGTAGCTGCTTCAAGTTGGCTGGGTCAAAGCAGCAGCGTCATGGTAGCTGCTTCAAGTTGGCTGGGTCAAAGTAGCTGCATCATGGTAGCTGCTTCAAGTTGGCTGGGTCAAAGCAGCAGCGTCATGGTAGCTGCTTCAAGTTGGCTGGGTCAAAGTAGCTGCATCATGGTAGCTGCTTCAAGTTGGCTGGGTCAAAGTAGCTGCATCATGGTAGCTGCTTCAAGTTGGCTGGGTCAAAGCTGCTGCGTCATGGTAGCTGCTTCAAGTTGACTGGGTCAAAGTAGCTGCATAAGTTGCATGATGAATCGCTGTCTTGCTGAGGCCATTATTTCTTATTATGCTGCAAATTCAACTTTATTGCGACGGTAGGCATAGTTCGGCTTGTCAGCCTTTTGTGGCTGTTCTTTTGACAAGGCAGCCTAACAAATGAAAGTTTAAGCGAATAAATTCGAACCGCTTTGACATCATTCATCCAGATTTTCCGATCTGGGCTACCTGCAATGAAGCAGACACCAAAAGCTGATTGTTTGAGTAAAGCTTGATTTGTTATTGAATTTGTGTTAACCCTATAAAATTGCTCTTGTGTTTTACACATGTGGGAGTTCTGTTTAAAAGCTTAGAGCACCCGTGTTTTATTATAATCTCATAGCACAGTTAAAATAGCATTTTGTAGGTTATAGAGGCAAATAACTGGAGATCATATTAAAGGAGGAACATCCAAATATTTGTCGTCGAAGTCCGTTGGATCTTCATCAGCTAGTTGTAACTCAGCTTCAAGTTCCTGTACAGTAAAACTCGAGAAGAACTCTCTTTCCATCTTCGACACGTATTTTGCGAGTTCCGTAACTCGAAGTTCTAGAACTTCTTCTGGATACTCGATGTAAACGGGTTCGGGTTTTTCATCGTCGCGAACTGAAAATAAATGAGTAGTCAAGAAGCCAGCTTACATGCAGAATTTAAGCGGGTTAACCCGTAAATTCAACCCGCTTACGTCAGGCGAAATCTTACGTCGTTCTGCTTGAGTAAGCATTGCGAGTTGGAAATTACTCGTTTGCAACAGGTAAGTTCAACCCGCGAAAAATCGCGTTGAAAGAATAGCTGCTAAACTAAAGAAATCTCCTAAACTGAAACTGAAGCGTGTAACCCGCTTAATGAAACTCGCTCATGTAAATTGGTTTAATGTGGTTTTTAGCACAATCGTTACTGAACATTTCCGAACTAACAGTACAAAAACAGCTCAGCAATACATGAAATCGAAAATTATACAAGATAAAACCTGAGCCATCCTGTTTCGGGATGACGTTCTTCATGAGTGATAACAATCAGGGAGGAGTCATATCGAAAACCACTCAACAAAATTACTCAATCTGACGTTTGCGCATTCAATGCAGCAAAAAGGATGTCAGATGCAGAAGGCAAAAAGTAAAGCGGAGTCAGTTGGATTAATTGATAAAGAAACAATGAAGTCCTGAATTAATTTTTTTAGAAGATACGATTTACTTCAAGTTGTTGAGTATTTACGAATTCTACCTTTCTTTTTTGAGATTATCGCAGCGGGCAGGAAGCTTTCTACAGTGTCAGTAAGTCTCTTCATCATATACTCGACAACTTCAAATTCATTCTCTTCTGATTCCATTTCAGCGCGAGCCTACGAAAGAACGAACACAAAGATATGACAACCCTTTAAATGGTGTTGATGACAATTTTATCGATGCTATCGAAACGTTTAAATTTTACTAACATTTTTCTGAAACCAAGTTGATCAACTAATAGACCAAAGAAGCGCAAAACAACCTGGTAGCCTGAAGTCGCTGCATAATTCGGAATCACAAGACGATTCAGTATCAACACTTACATAATTTTCATTCAAAACTAAACAGTTTCGTCGCTTTTTCTGACAAGTAGAGTTGATGACGAAGACTCACTTTTTTAATGCTTTCATCCATAATTACAATGAACATACTGAGAAGAGTAAAAGTCAAGGATAAAGTGAAAGCTGTGAAGAAAAGAGGACCCAGGAGTCGATCTGCTGCTTTCAATTCAGTGAAGTCAAATCGACCCAACAACATCGAAAACAATTCTTCGGCCTAAACACGCAGTTTCATATTCAAACCAATCCATCTAGTGTTTGAATGACACTCACTTACCGCCAAGTAGATTGAACTGAATGTGTACATCTTCTGCTCGAACCAAACATGAGCTAAGATAATGAAAGCAAAAAAGTAAATTCCGAACATAGCAGTGAAGTACAAGGCAGGTGTAGCCGCGTGGTTTAGTGTTCGAGATAAGATTCGAATTCTTCGATTAAACTGAAGAAGTTTGCTCATTTTGATGCTGGATAGAAAGAGGGTGAAGGCGGTCGAGAACCGGAAAAGATCGTCCCATAGGACAATGTACTGGAAGTTGACGAAGTTTTCTAAAATTAGGTTCAAATCAGAGCAAAATATGTAATATCCGTAAATGATCAAGACAAAATAGATCATGATTTTATGAAAGTTCAAACATTTGTTTTGTGAACCTGGTTTCTAGCACATCGCTATCCGCACGAAAGGTCTTGGGTTCGATTCCCGGGCTGGTCAAATCGGACGCAGTGTCGCCAACGACTCGCCACCGCTGCGACGTTTCTTTGGAAGGAGTTGTATCGCCCAAGCGCCGCGCCACTCGGTACACGCTTCGGCGTAATACCGCGAGTATGATGAAGATTTGATTTTTTGATTTTTATCTTCGTTTCTTTGCTTAATTTCATCGTATCTTGGTTGAAATCTTGACTCTGTTGCACCCTAGGAAAATAAAATTTTTACGAAGTTCATTTCGAAGCGGCTTCAAGTAAGAAATTTAAAGTCTACCAGCGAAAATGCTTCGATTTCAAAGCAAATAATTGGCAACACTGCACAAATTACCTTTAGTAAGATCAGCGTTGATCTTGTTGAGGGCTGAGTTGGTGTGAATAGTTCGGCCAGCATACACAGCAATTGCCAGCAGAGATAGAATCGCTGTAACGAAATCAACCACGTGCCAAAAGCTTGCAAAGTATTTTTTCTTTTCTGCGATGATTTTCCTCACCATCTGAACAGATGAAACTTAATCAGTTTCCATGGAAATGAGGGAGGTTAAAACCCCCCGTGTCATGGCTTACCTTTTGCAGATTGTAAGCGCATATAATAACAAAGAGAACGTATATGGCAACCAAGAATGTTCCTAATCCATCAATGAAATCATACAAACGGATCGGTGATATGACAGGGTAAGCAAAAAAAGCACCGTTAGGGGATTTTTCCAGAAGCAAAACCACAGAAGCAAACAAGTTGACGTTAGCGTTGTAAACCTGAAAACATGAATGGAGATTAAGTTGTTGTACAAAACATGTGACCATAGTTCGACAAATTAGTCGAGCTATGAGCATTTTAAACATATTGAAACCTCATTAATCTGTCCCATTCACATCTTTGGTTTATAGTGTTTATGCGAGATACTTCGTCGTCTATAGCAGTGGTTTTTAACCTTTTTCATTGTTCGCACTCTTTTGAAATCACCAAGCGGTTCTCGCACCCCCTTTTTCAATTGCTAAAAAAATTCTAATGTGAAAAAAACAAAAACTTTGTGGTTCTTTAATTTTTAACTTTAGTTTTTTAATATTATAACATCACAGACAAGAAACTAAGGAAATTTCTTCTGACATCCAAAAACAACTGCTATGGATTGATTCAGTGGGGCACCCAGGTTTTAGCATGGGGGCACACCCGGGGGTCTGGGGGAGTAGTCCTACAGCTTCCAACGAATTTTTACGGTTTTCACGTAAAAAACGTCATGATAGCACACTTTTTACTCCCGCTGTGAATGCTATTTAGGGTTTGGTAGCTACAAAATTATGATTCACAAGTTATTGAATAACGATTGAAATGTTATAAGCACCGGGCCATTTACTACGCAAAATTCTTGACGGAATACTCAGGGACCTGGATGAGGACGTTTGATCAATTAGCGCAATTGACTGGGTGACGTGTAGGTAGGTGTGTTTTATAAAATAATCAACAGGGCCAGGGACATGGCACCGTGCCCCCCTGCGCGCACCAATGGTTCATTTTCCTCTTTTGAGTGGGGCAGTGAATGGTATATTGGTTCTGTTATCTGGAAAGTCAAAACTTACTTTATCAGACATTTCATAAATACTTTACTTTATCAGGCATTACAAGTCATAATCTACTTCATCAGACTTTGCATAACCACCGCTAATTTTTCAGCATTCATGCACCGCACCCCTTTAAAAGAAACCTCGCTCCCCTGGTTAAGAACCTCTGGTCTATAGACAGCTGTTAATGTTGAAACGAATAAACACGATTTTGCCATTGCAGCGGTTATTCGCGGGGCCTGAATCGAGCTTGTGTGATGTGACTATCGTCCTGCTGCCTTTTAATTACGAATACTTGGAAGTTATTGTAGCAAATCTTGGTGTATTCTTCGCTTACCGTGAACTCTACAAAGATCGCTGCTGTGTGCCGGTCGATCCAAGTGAGGTTTTTCAGTGTTTCCAATTTTTTTCGACTTGATTTTGCAGTGTTTCCAAGTGTAAATGCGTATCCCCCACCATCGTATAAATTCTTCAAACCATTGTATGGGAACCCACCGAGATCCCTGCATAGGCAATGAAAGTCAGTAACATTTCTAATCGATGCTTGGACCAACTTTTTGGAATTTGATGATGCGACGTTGATGAGAAGTTAGCATCAAGAAATTAATGCGAAATACAATTGGCAGATAAAAGCTTCAACCAATAGAAGTGTGTAGAAGCAGTTTCAAAAATTAAAACCGAATTAAATATACGCCACAATAGGAATCGAACCCGATCTGTGCGAGTTCACACGTTGATGAGAACGTACAGGAATGATTGATAGGTCCACGGATCCACTGCACTTGTTGAGTTTTCTGATTTGATCTCCCAGCCTGGAGCAAAATCATTTGTGTCTTGCGTCAAAATACTGTAATCTGAAATACAATCTCTACTCGCTAATGTCGGCGAATCCTCGACGATGCAAGAATCTGAAAAACACTCTGTTCAGCAACTTCAATTCGTGAAAAAGTTAGTAAATACTCACCATGTTTAACACGTAGTTGTCTAATCCTGGCTGTACCAAGCACAAAAGTCTCTCTATTGCTGATAAATCGAGTCTGAAGCCACGTAATGCGTTTGTTGTTGTACCAAGCCTGAGCATGGAGTCCATTTATCAAGCCATTGTCACACCAGGACCAGAAATCTGATGCAGTTCGAATCTGAATCAAGCCTCGTTATGAACTGGTTTGACCATGTGGACAATGGACATTTATGTGGTTCTTCATCGCTAGCCTATTTTTATTCACAGAGAGGTGGAGACTGACCGGCCAGTTGGCGCGGGAGGTCATGGCTTTGATTCCGGACCTGTCACGTCGAACAGACGACGGACACAGTGTGGTTAACACCTCGCCACCGTTGCGATGTTTCTTCAGAACTGTGTTGTCCAGACGCTAAATCGCGGAGATAGAGCCCACCACTCGTTGCATGCTTTGGTGTAATACAGCGAGCATAAGGAAGACTTGATGTTTTTGTGAGGTGAAGGTTAAGTGAAATGAATAGACAAGATAACAGAGCAAGTTTGCAACTTACTTCTTCAAACACTGGTTGCCCACGAGCCAAAAAGACATCGGAGAGTGAGCGATGGAAAGGATAAGCTTGTAAATCTTTTGAAGCATTCGCTGCAGCAGTGAGCAGGATGATGTAGAGGAGATAAGACACGATGTCATGGACGGTGTTTAACATGATGTTGTGTTGCAAGCGTTTCTTACGAGCAGCTTCAAGGTCACGTGAGTCCAAGTTTACCTCGTGGCTTTGCAAATCAACTTAATAATATGGAAATTAGTAAAAGTGTAGCTGGCGAAATGTGATGCTTTGACATATTAAGTATAACAATTTCTGTGCCACAATGCCGCTTTCTCGTATAATGTCACGTATGCAAACCACATCTTTTACGCAGACATCAAACATTTAGCCTATGTTGCAATTTCATCATACCACTCTTTACAATGAATGCTTTAATTGCAGGTTGCAGACCGCTCTTGCTCTTATAAGGATTATCTTGCGATTTTATGTTTATTTCTTTCAATTCAGTAAAGATGTCCCACGTTTGAAGCAGTCTCGCATTCAACTGCGTCATGTCAAACTGATGAAAAAGTACTCACCCAACTCGTCATCCAACGGAGTTTGCAGGAGCCACTCCTCCTCATTCTTCTTATAGGCTTCTACATCTTCCTTATTCTTCTCCTCTTCATCCATCCCTCCCACTATCTCTGTCGCTCTTTCTCTTGCGCAACGATTGATGAAAATTGATAGAGCTACCGCTGTTAGAATCACCTGAAAGGTTTAATCATATTTTGCATTACGAGCTAGAAGTTAAAGTCAATATTTGTCAGTCAAAATAATTCTACGCACTCCAGCTGCGAGACTGGTAGCAGGGTAAAAAGTACATTGAGCTCAATTGTCCAGGAAAAAGGACTGTCCACAATAGAAAATTGATTTCGATTGTAACTGGCAGCACATTGACCATTTTTTACTAAGTGTCGTCAAATTGCTGAATCACATTTGGAAGTGGGTCGTCTTCGCTTCCACGCGCGGTCGGGTTGCATTTGCTGGGAGCCTGTGTGTTGTCATAGCCATTTCGAAACATGCTATTTAATACGATCTTGATGTAGTGTAGAGATGTTCGTCCTACGTATCGACTGTCACAGTGGCACTTATACTCATAGAGGACTGGACTGTTTTGAATAGAAGAACATTTAAACAGGTAGATCAACTTTCCGATTAGGCAACAGCCTTATCCCTGCTATCTTGATTAGGACAAAAACTACTATTCGTTATTCACCACAAAATATATTTGTATGATTTTACCTTTCCTGGCTGGATGACAAAAATAGATTGAAAAAAAGACATGACAATTGACATGAGCCATTCGTTTGCTTTCTCTGCTCCCCAGTCAACGCTGTAGAGGAAGACAAAAGTGGCGCTTGGTGCAGCTATAATGAAAGCTAACACCCACGCCACGTACACAGTCCAATATGGGAACCTAAACAATATTAAGGTAGTTGGTCATGTAAAGAGTTGGCTGCAACATCAGCGCATGTAAAGGTTTGGCTACAACATCAGCGCGTGTAAAGAATTGGCTGTCACATCGGCGTATGTAAAGAACTGGCCGCTGCATTAACGTATGTAAAGAACTGGTCGCCACATCAGCTTATGAGGCAACTCACCCTTTGCTTTTCTTTTTTCCTTCTTTTTCGTCGACCTCCTCTTCAATGGTTGCAACTGACTTGGTGATAAACGTTTCGATACTATCTTCGTCATCTTTGCTCATTTGTTTTGCACGAGATCGACGGAATAACTGTAGAAGATAATAACAAGATGGTGATGAATATATCGATGCGAATCTCTGCAAAGCTAGCCGGTAACGTTGGAGGGTATGCAAACTTCCGCGATTCAAACTTACTTGAACTAACAGGATGTTGACTGGAAGGACAATAAGTGAAGCTTCAATGCTGATTATTAATTGCTTCACAGTGATCTTGATTGGACCTGAAACAAGTTTGTGAGTGTTGTGTCAAGTGCGTTGACCGGTGTGTTCTTACCTATTTCCAACGCTCCATCGTTTGCATTCTCTTCACCTGCTCCGAAGAACATGGCACTGGTTAGCATGGTAGAAAAAAGAACAGCCAAAGCGCATGTTAATCTTTGCACTCGAGTGAAGTTGCTTTTGGTTGGACGAGAAAAAACTGAAATAGAACAAAATCAGCAAAGTTCTTAATTTGGCTGAAGTCGCTTGCACTTGTTCAAGTGGTCACACACTGTAGTAAACTCGCCTATTTCATTCTTGTTCTAGTGGCTACACACTATATTAAACCTTGTAGATTCGAGTGACAAAAGCACATCGGCGTTTGAACAACTAAACTGCTTCCAAGGGGTTGGAGAGTTTATTAATACAGACCACGAAACTTAAGAGGTGAACGATTTGTTGTCTTGCTACGTCTGTACGTAACATATTTGCCAATAACGTGGCTTGGTAGTACTGCTCGCAGGTTACAGATCCTACGTGTCGGGTTCGATTCATGGCTGGAACCGATCGCATTTGACATATTACCGGGTGGCTGCTGACTCAAAGAGCGCAAGCTCACTTCGCAGTCTACCTCAATTACTGTTCAATTTTCCATTAGTTTACAGACTAGAAGAACGCGAAACTCGAAAACTTTTAACTTACGTGAAAACCACAAATGTCCATCGCTAAAATCTTTCTTCGTCGATGAAACAAAAACTCGACGAAAATCAGCGATTTGCGAATCTGACGCCACTGGAAGAACTCGCTCAATTCTGCCATCTGATTGATCGAGAGCCAGCCAATCATCACACACGAAGTAATATCTGGGGAAAAGAAAAGTTTAAGGTTAAGGAGCATTCAAGGACTATATGGCTTTGACTTTTACGCTCAAAATTTAAATGATTATTTTTTAAGTAATTCTCATTAGTGTACCGGTACATGTTAAATGTTGTGAAATCTTAGGACAAGGTTGAATGAAGGCTAAAAAACAATGCAATCTACACAAATACAAGTCTGACGGATTGATTTCTTCATGTGCTGACAAAGAAAGAAGTAAATCATCAAAACAAATCTACAACGATTTCGAACATGTTTCACTGCAAGTTTGCTCTGCACCTGTTTTTAGTTTGAAGATCGGTGATAGAAATATGATCGAGATACCAAGAAGCTTGCGAATCTTTTCCAGAATTATCATGCCAGATTTTTATGTATGACAATTCACCAAGTGGACATTCTGTTGACATCATAAACTTCCTTTCGCTACCGCGATCGAATTTCTGAAGCAAACAAATTCCATAAATCGGACTTAATTGTGTGGCAATAATGCACTTACGCTCTTTGGTTTATCGGCGAGCACGCGCAGAGGAGTGGCGTTGTATTCTCCGCTAACAACAAAGAAGATTCTGCTCGACGTCTCAGCTTCTCTTTTACTTCCAGTTCGAACAGTGATTTGATAAAAATAATTGTCACAAATGCTGTTGTCCATCAAAAGTCCAACTGACCACTAAAGTTCATTAAGTTTTATCCAAGATTACGAACGTTTCAGTTCATTTCAACATCACTTGCTCTTGCGGCGTTGGTATTAAGCAAAACAAGTTGTTTTTCTTACCTTTGAAACATCTTTCTTGTCTTGTCTTCGTAAAACTATTACCCCAATAATGTAGAGAACCAACAAACCGATGATGGTCATTAGTACAGCAAGATTATCTTTCAAGTTCTGTAAAGCATCAATTATGTTCCAGAATTGTGGTCAGCATCGATGGTCAGCTCTACGAAGGTTTGTTGAAGTTGAAATGTCATAAATTGTGTGATTTATTCGGAAATTCTGCTTGATTTGGTCGTCGTTAAGTACGCAGAAAATCAGCAGTTAAAGTATTTTTTGTATTCACTTGCATATTTATTCTCCTATCACGAGAAAGCAATCAAAGCGCTATAACGAGCTCACTTAAGAGTTCCCGGCCATCTTGTGTACCGCAATAAGTTGGGGGAATCCCGCTGAGTGTCTTTCCCAACGGCACAACAAGTAAACTTACTAGCTTGTTCTCCACACTGTCCCTTTAATGCTGAGCGTCGTGCTGGGAAGGTGTGAATAGCAATTTTGAAATGATTGGTTCGGCTCGACTCGAAATCAGGAATCAAACCCGAGTCTACAGCTACAGAGGCCGACGCTTTTGCCACTCGGCCATCTGAGCTAGATAGGGTGCATACGAAACATAATTGGTAGAAGTTCTTCACTATTAGGTTCGATTGCGTTGAGCAACTCCCCCCTCGCTACCCCGATTGTGACGACACTGTTCCTGACTTTTACTCACCGCAAGTTTACTTCCTAATGCGGAGAAATCAATGGGATTAGGAGCAACTATGAAATCAGATCCGAACGAAGTGAGATGGTTGCAAAGACAGATCACTTTATCACTGCTAGTTTCACTGCTTACGTGGCAACCTGTTAATCAAATGACGTGGATGACTAGTTTGCAACAGTTCATGATAGTTGATTGATTGAGTTAAAATGTCGTTGCTCAGTGGTTTGAACAAAAGCCATAAAAATGTGAAAGTTACAAGTTTAAACACATACTTATCTTACTATAATCTTCATACATGAAGTCCCAATAATTTAATAAGAGTTTTGCTACACTATTATCGATGTCTACCAGTCAACAATAGCGATGGCCCACCGGTGGTTTCCCACTTTTCAGTGCTTTCGTTCCAGAATTGACATCGAGTCACCATATTGTGTATCGTGTAATTATTCAAAGTTCTTGCTTTGCTCACATTCCTGTTCGTATCTGTATGAAAACATGTAAAAATGATTAATAAATAACAGATTTGTCTCTTTCCTGAAGGAAATTCAGATCAACAGCGCTTAACGAGAAACAACAGATACCATGAACAGTAGAATTTAATACAGTCGATAAAAATGTGAGGTTTGCAATGGTAAAAACAAGTACAATGTTATGATAGGTTTGAAGAAAGATTAGCCACAGGTAATTAATTAAAGTATTTTCATGGCAAGAATGTTTACTGTAAACACTGAATGCAGAGCGACAAATACAATTAGGTTGAAGACAAACATTTCCATGCCTGTTTGTAAGATTCCATAAACATATCTTCCTCGATCAATGAGAAGCGAGCTATCTAGACGAACACGGTAAGGATGTTGAGAATCGGAATGATCAGGAAGATCGCGATAGAAGCTGTGCTTCGCGATGGTTGGAAACGTCTTCAAGCTAAACATGACGTCAGTGTTGCGTCATAAAGGACACGACATCACAATCACACATCAACCTACCTTGGTGAATATAAAAAATACAAACGCATGTTTGTCTCAATGATGTCATCGAGCTGTGGAGTGACGGTGAGAAAGACGACGTCATCGTGATGTTTGTACTCGATTTCGTGATAGGACATGCTGTCATTGCCTGATGGTGTGAAGTTGAATGGCTCTGGTGCGACATTTGCCAACGCTGGTGTCACTGGAAGCTCAATTCGAAATGTGCTGGAAAACGTGGCATTAAAAACGAGTCTTTTGTGACGTCTTGAAATACTCACTTGTTTGTCCTTTGGTACGGACTAGAACCATTGGGAAACTTGAAGGACAAACTGACCACTGATGAGCGCACATTGTCAGCACTACCGTCCCAGATGAAAGGATTCTCATTGAAGCTAACATACTGAAACAATTAAGCCTGTTATTACCTCATAATTGAAGACTCACTCATTGTTGCTACGTTCTACGACCCAATGAATTCCTGTCACATTTAACTTACACATTTTGAGTTTTTCATATTTCACGGGATTTGAAGCTGGTAGAAAAATTTTTTTGAAATCATTTTAAAAATCTTTGAACGGAGCGACCCACATTGCTCTGCAGCAGTGGTTGACCAATATTAAACACAAGAATTTGTTGATGTTACCTCTGTATCAACCGTTTCCTGACTCGTTGTTGAGTTGCAATCTCCCAACTCAACATTACTTCCAAGCACAAGAGTTGCCAGAGTGGACGCGGTTGCTGTAAAACAAGGTTTGAACGGCTAGTGGTTCGATTCCTTATTCGCTCGATGAGATTCAAAGTTAAGGGCCACAAATGTCACCACTTACTGTTCAAAGTCTTGTTCTGACTCAGCATCTGGCACAGCTGACTAGCGCTGTTTCTTTGCGCTTCCACTTTGAGTCCACTTGTTTGAACGTTCACAACCGGTTCTCCAGGCACTTTCCGTTTAATTACAGAATCGGAGATTGTGGACACAGCAGACACAGCTTTTTTTCCAACATTTTTCGTCTAAAATTTTGTCATTTTTCGTCAATTGCTGATCTTTTCGTCAAAGAAAACCATAAATTTTGATATTAGTAGAAAACTTTATGATAGCTACCTGGTTGGTAAGTTTGTTATGAGCTTCTAGTTTGATTTGTTCTTTCACTTTCCTACGTTCCATTCTTTCTTCTGGTGACAAATAAGCTTCTTCCTCGTCGAGAATATCGTGTTTAGAACGTTGCTCTTCTTGTGGAAGCGAGAAAACAGGCAAGGAGACCAAACTTGAATGGGAACTGGTGCTAGTGGAGTTGCTGACCGCCACTTTTCTTGCTGACTGAACAATGTTATCCAAGCCGGCAGTCATAACATTTGCAGTTTGTTCGATGTCTTCGGAAGCACTTGTTGATGAAAGTCTGCGGAAAAAGGATGACTAAGTCACTGCTGGTTCATATAAAAAAACGCTGCACCTTCATTGGCAGCTACTTTGTTAAAACAAAACTTTTTATGAAACAACTTCACGGCTTACTGTGCTAGGCGATCTGTTCTGTGGAACAAACTATCGACAACAAGCAGTTGCGTGCTTTCATCTACTTCGTCAGGCACGGTGGTCAGACTGCCCATCGCGCCGCAACTTTGCTTCAATCCTGAAAGAAAGAAGATTTGAAATACTAGCGAACAATCAGAGACAACGTCTCACCATCAAGATCAGCCTCTGGGTTAAGTTTTTCTACGATTGCAGTGACCAGCTGGCCTCGTAGAGACGCTCGAGCTTTAATTTCATCCTGGTTCGAAGCATTGCTTGCACTTGAGCTGTTTGAAATCTGCAAGATAAGTTTTTTCATAGCGCGTTACTTCGTTGGTTAACGTTTTATAAAAAAATTTTCTGTCCTTGTTATTAATAGCGCTGTCCTAGTAGCGCTTGCTCATGCAGTGCTTCCAACTTACTTGAGCGTTCAATATTCCTGAAACTGATGAAGCTAAACGAGCAATGTTTTGCGCGCTGGAAGTCGCTACTTTGTCCAAAGTTGCGTTTTGAAGCGATTGTCCTGACAAAGACTGGAAAATAAAATGTATTTGCATTAAAAGTATTTTACTGAACGAGGCCTATCAGTTGGTTACTCATAGGAATTACAATAGAATAAAAAATTTAAGATATTTTGAACTGCAGAAAGGTGTTGGTTGTGCTTGGTGAACCCAGGGCCGTCTTTGGGGAAACCCAGATCTATTGCCCCTTTTTCTTTAGTCTGGCCCTGAGTTAACCGGACTGGTTTCTGTCATCAAAACTCTGCTGCACCAGAAAATTGACTTACATTTTCTTCGTAGACTCGCGCAGTTAAGTTGACCTTGGCCATCGCACCATATTGATCTAATATCTGCACTTGAATCCAAATTCTAAACATAAACATAAATAGCTATAATCATCAAAAAGAAAAAAAATTCAGAGCTGATATTACTTGAAATCGTTCTCTTCCAGTCCAGGAGGAAGAAGTAAATCGGAGATAACTTGATTGCTTCCGTAGGAGAGCAGAGCTGGAACAGAATCCTTGGTTGCTTGAAAGAAAACCTTAAAAAAAAGACCAGAATAAACCGGTTCAAGCGAGCTTACTTGATGCGCGATTGTGGTGCACATAGCCGGTTGAGGTGGGGACTGTTGATGTTGCAGGATCAGGCTCATATTCAAAATAGATCCGGAGGAAAATATAAAAAACTTTTCAAAGAATTCTTTCTTATAAAAGCTATAAGGGTGCACGAATCCGTAGATGCTTGAGCAAGTTGCGTTCTCTTTTAGCATGCTTTTTGTAGGAAATATATGAAGTAAACGAAAGTCCCTTCTTGTTCTGGAGCATCACTCATGTCTTAATTCGGCTGTGATGGAGCACATGTGTTTTCAAACAGGCGAAATCTCCAAGTCGAAAATACATTTGTTTATAATGAAGGTGGGATGGTCGTAACCAGCGAATATTCACCGAGCTTGACCTCAATGGCGATTAAAGACGTGCCTATACATTTCAAAGACATGACGTGACCGCCATGTGTTGTGTAGTTTCATGGATGGAATGATTGTTCATCGTGACCACACGGTTGACGTAATAGTGAAAGACTCGGTGCGAGAAAGTCTTGGGTTCGATTTCCGGGCCGGTCAAATCGGACACAGTGTCGCCACCGCTGAGACATTTTTTTGGAATTGTATTGTCCAGGCGACAATCCGCTGAAATGGGTGTTGTTACACGTTTCGCCGTCATACTGAGTATAATGAAGATTTTATGATTATCTTACTTGATATCCAAGAACATATTCGGTTGGAGATATGTAAGTTTCTCTGTCCGCGTTAATTCCTTCATCTTTCCAGTTCATACAAGAGATTGTAAACGTCTGGTTCATGGCAACTCCTTAAAATCGTTCGTTTATTCCTAGTCACTGACATAAAATTTAATGTTGATTTAGTTGCTTTTTTACCACTCTATGACGAGAAATCGATCAAAGCGCTGCGACGAGTTCGCTGAAGAGTAGGCGGCCATCTGTCTGCCTCTTTTAGATGGGGATTCCGCTGAGTGCTTTTTCCAACGGCACAACAGCTAAACTTGCCTGCTTGTTCTTCACACTGTCTCTTTAATGATGAGCGTCAAGCTGGAAGGGAAACTGTGAATATCAATTTTAGAGTCATTGGTTTGACCCGACTGGGAATGAAACCCGAGTTTACAGCGGCAGAGCGGACGCTCTTACTACTCGCCCGTATTGGCTGTTTAATTAAGTTGCAATTATCCACTTTTACATCAACTAACGAGCTTCAAGAAATTCACCTTCTTGAGGGTCGATCCCGCAATCTCCTCCATAAGGTGGCAAATTAACACTAAGTTCAATTTCAGTGAATGTCCTTGCATCTTCAACGTAACCAATCGCACGGATGATATATTTAATGAAAGGTTCTAGAAGTCCTGGCAGCAGTACCAAGTTCACATCGTGCGTTCCTGAACGGTAAACAGTTACTGTGTCGGTGATTTGTTGATCATAGGTGCTAACTCGGTCAGTTTTGATCATTGCACACGATTTCAAAAGTATGAGATCTCAAACAAGCTCAGTCAATTCTTCGGAATGCAATCGATAAGGAACGAAGACAGCGTAAGGAGAAAAAATAGAACCACAGTAATTGTTAAAGTTGGACGTTTCGACAACATAGATTGAGGTGTCATCGTTGCTGCTAAAGCTGTTATCTGCTGCTAAGGCTGTGTTGTCGAAACGCCAGTTTTACGTTCTCCGTAGGTTTTGTTTCCTCTTAACGCAATACTGCTTGCCCGTTTTTTCTAGATGATGAATTGCTAGGTAAAGTACGATTAAGAAACGTTACTTAATGCATTTGTTGCACACTGCTGGTCAAAATCAAATCTTCATTATACTGCTGGCGATATTACGCCGAAGCGTGTAACGAGTGGTGGGGTCCATCTCTGCGTCTTAGCGCCTTGACAACGCAGCTTCGAAGAAATATCTCAGTGCTGGCGAGCCGTTGGCGACACTGTGCCTGTCTACAAATCTTTTGCCGTAAAACCAGAAATATGGCAAACTAACCAGTCGCGGCATGGCTTTCTAATTCCAATTCCACCAAATCAACTCCGTCAGCGGATTCTGAATTTCTTCGCTTTCTCCGCGTGTCAGCCGCTTCAAGCACCTTCCATGTGTAGGATATGGGCGAAGATGAATTGGTTGTGTCGTCATATTCATTAATTATTCGTTCAACATTGATTACAATCGACGTGTTCGGATTAATTTTGATGCCACAATTGATTTTACAATTGATTCTAGAAAAGGATTTGTTTTAAAACAATGAAACTGAGCGCTTCAGGTCAGCGAGTTGTTACCTTAACTTGGGAATGTGGGAAACTGAAAACTGAATGATTTGAGATGAAATTGATTTTCGATTTTTTGATCCTTGAACTTGAACGCGAACCATGTAGCTCTCGTTTGCTTGCAACAAACTGCTGTTGATCTAAACGGAACAAGAGTCAATCTACGCTCAAAACTCACGAATTTCTGGCTCTAATGCTTTATTCATTCACTTTGGAGTTAAATTTATTTTTATTAAGTTTTCTGCTTTGTTTAAATCTTAAACTATCGTTTGCGGTCTGTCTATTTTTGCTCATGAGAACAACAACTATCATTCACATTAACCTCCATTTTCCCACAAGTTCCTCCATCAAAGTTGATGACAGAATGACAAGCAGATGTTGATCTTCCATCTCTCATCGGATACAACCCGGAAGAAACACAAGGCTTGTTTGAGGACACGAATTTCAAACCTTCAGTGTCGTTTGCTTCTACAAAAAATGTCATTTTTATGAAAGCTTTTGGGAAAAATATAGAAATATCGGTGGAGCCTGTTTTTGACGTTCGTTTGCAATATTTGCAAGTGATGCAAAGTGAGTTTAGAAAATCAGGCCGCTAAGGATGTAAATTGCATCATAGGAGAATGAGTGTGTCCAAAGAAATCTGCAAAGATTGCAAAGACAAAAATCAATCACTATGATTTGCTTCTAAGAAATTATAATCAGTCTGTGATTTTTAACCCACCTTGGTTGTTTTCAAACATAAGAGCTTTTTCCGATGAATCCACAGCATCAATAGAATCAGGTTCGACCAGAAATGGGCAAGACATGAGGAAGTTTAACTTTGATGATTGGGAGTTATACGATGGATCTTGTACATCTTCCAGAGTTTGTATGTCTGGATCGTATGAAGCGGACACCGCATCCATTAAAATTACATCTCCATGATGGACTGACCTTCCGACTCCGTAATTAATACCAGCTACAATCGGAGGTAAAGAAACTTGGACATAAACACAGTCTGTGGCGTCCAGTTCGTCAACGTTCAACATTGCAACGTTGATACAAATCAAGTGAAGACCAAGTTTGAAAAATCTGGGTTTGAACGTGATGTCTTCGGAATTTGAGGTGTAAGTGAGGCCAGTGATTTGTTTGAATTTGTAAAATCGAGATGAAAACTCGCTCGCTGAATCCGGTAATTCAGCGTATTGCTCGTCATCTTCTGTGGCTTCAGAGCTTTCGATCATTTCATACGCGAACCAGTTGGTGTTTGTTAAACTCGTTATTTTGCAATTAATTTGAATCGATGTATACAAACGAAACTGCAGAAAACTGAATGTTATTTGCGGAGTAGCAATTGAGTTTTGTTGATGTTTTTCCAGTTTCACAACTGGATATTCACACAGAACCTCGGTTACTCGAACATCAGTCCATGTGTTAACGTTTGACACTCTGTTGAACGCAGATACACGGATCTAAAAAATAAGTCAAGAATTATGCAACTGATTCGGGCATGAAGTCACAAAAGCACTGTAAAAAATCAAATCTTCATTATAATCGCAGAATTACACCGAAACCTGCAACGAGCGGCGAGGTCCATCTTTGCGGCTTAGCGCTTGGGAAACACAACTCCGATGAAACGTCGCAGCGGTGGCGAGTCGTTGGTGACACTTTGTCAAACAGACAAAGTGTAAATGCTTTCAAAGTTTTGACGGAAGTGTTTCAATGAGTGTTGTTAATAGAATGATTGCTTTTAAGTAGAGTTATTAGATCTACTTTTGTTTCGTGTTTTATTAGTCTAATTTTTAATGAACATTATCAATTCCTTAATATTGCTCTCACCCTAAAGGTTTGTGGAAGTGTATAGATGTGTTGAAATGTAAAGTTAAGTTGATTATTTCCTTTTACAAGATCTCCATTGAAGGAATATGTCGAAAAGTTTTTGGCTGTGTACAACTTTTTGTCTTCAGTTAGTGAATGGAAATACGAAGGATTGATTCCTCGCGCTACAACGCAATATGTTTTGTTGAATCCAAACGCGATTTCGTACGATAAATCGCCAGGATCAATGACGTAACACGATTCTGTTCCCATCTGTAACAAAACAACAATTTCAATTATATCTTGACGTCAATATTTGTTGTAACTTGCTGCATCTCGCATTAGGACTCAATGACGAGGCTACATAATCAATATATGAGAAGATAAGTACGAATAATATAGTCAGCGAATAGTTAAACAAGAATAATAATATTGATACATGCTGTATCAAAACTATGACGTTCGGAGAATGAAAGTGTTGTCATTAAAAATAAAACTCAACAAACCTGTGCAACGGTGAAGGATATGTTTGACGTTTTGTTTGCCACTGGTGGAGAGAAAGATGTAAATTTCAAACCGTTTATAGGAGCTTGAATGTTGATGCGAATAGATGTCGAAATAGAACTGATCGCGTTGGCAATTGTGACGTCGATCAACTGCTCACCGACGACCATGAATTGAACCAGCAAGGAACTTTCGATTCGATAATCGCGAGAATCTAATTTTGATGCCAAACTTCTTTCATAGAGTTGTAGTTGATCGGGAGTTAGTTCTCTCAGAGCTTTCACTTTTATTTCACCACTAAAACAGATATAAGCTAGTTTATGAATTGTTATTTTCTAACTGTAGGCTGGTTAACGCTTTGATATTTTTAGCACTTTCACGAATTTAGAACAAATTTTACGACTTCACCAGCACAAACTTGCTACGTACTTGTTTATGGTTTCAAAAGCATTGCCGCTACTTGAACTGTTCGATATTCGTGCGACGTACGAACCATTTGTAATCTCGACCAAAATTTTAATATCGCAAGTGACAAAGTCCCAAGTGATCGATGCATTGGATGCATTCAGAGCACCAACGTGTAAAGTAATAGGATGATTCAATATCATGTAGTAAAATTCATCCGCACTGAAAAACATCAAGGTGAAAATACGTGGGAGTTGCAAACCTTCGGTACTTCAATCGAACAACCAAGGTTCGATTCCTTACTTCAGCTTCTTACCTTTTTGTAGCGGTAGATCCGAACAATATTGCGAATAGTTCTGACTCTGAATCAAATATGCTAGCACCTTCATACAAATCCTCATCATAATCTACATCTTTGATTGTCTTGATCAGGTTGTCAACCTTTTCAAACACATTTACGGAGTAAGGATGCGATCGCTCTGTGGAATGGATCAAGTTTTCTGCTTTCACAGTGACATTGTAAACTCCCCAGTTGTTATACTGATGAGCAAATATGACGATAGATTCCTTTGCTAGCAACTGAGGTGAAGATTTGGTATCTGAATTTCCATCTCCAAAGTCAATTAAGTAATTGAGATGCGAGCCAGCCTGGACTGACAGAATAAAGACGACTTCTTCTTCTTCACCTGCGTCAATTGAGCTTTGTTCAAGATTAAGTAAGCTTGAATGTGGACTTTCAGCTTTAACTTGCAAATCTTCTATCTTTTCAATCATGGTGAAGTTGTATTTCAAAGTAGTCATACTGACTAGATTCGATAATTTCGCGAACACGGTGACATCTCCGATCTCTTGTTCAGTGAACGACAAAGTCGCGGGAAAAACATCTAAACAAAAATCACAAGTTTTGAATTCGCTTTCATGGCATCTTGTATAAATACTGAAATGGTGCGAGAATTCTGTTTCTGCCAATCGAAGCCAGAGTATGCTTTT
This sequence comes from Trididemnum miniatum, assembly GCA_964006365.1. NCBI lineage: Eukaryota > Metazoa > Chordata > Ascidiacea > Aplousobranchia > Didemnidae > Trididemnum > Trididemnum miniatum. The sequence goes on along the minus strand of OZ023246.1, from coordinate 590,850 downwards.
CGAATGTTGCAGTTCACCTGGCTGATGTTAAATAATCACAAATCATATTTTCCTTATACTCGTGGCATTACACCGAAGCGTGTGACAAGTGGTGAGGACGATCTCCGCGACTTAGCGCCTGTACATCACAACAACGTCACAGCGGTGACGACACTGTGTCCGATTTGACTGGCCCGGGAATCGAACTCAGGACTTCTCGCGCCGATAGCGATGTCTTTAACAACTTCGCTCAATATTTGGGATTTGGGGAGTTGCAATGCTTTTTTATTTATCTACCATGCCAGGTTTGCTACTTACCTACCATGCTTGTAAAAAATATATTGATTTTGCAAACTTTACACTGTTTAAGTTGCAAAATCATAGCTGCTACTCACCAACATCATGTTCACCATATGATTGGTGTATTGTAACATTGCCATTCGACTTTGATAATAACCACTGAGCATGTACGTTATTTGCCCAACCAGTTGATGGGTCTGGTTCGGGGATTGGAAGATGATAGGATTGGTTCTTCATTAGTTGAGAATCGAAAGTAACCGAGCCCGGAGGGTAAGGTATTGGTTCCAACTGCTCAGGAATCAGCACAAACTTTGTTCTAAGTGAGTTTTGAACAATGACAGTTTGATTTGATGTTACTTGAGTGTTTCCAAATGCATTTTGGACATTCACCGAAGCGACGAAATTTCCTGGCACCTCATAAATATGCTCAATATAATGGAGGTCAGGAAAATCGGGGCCGAGTCGGTTTGCGTTTTCATAGAAAGTGTAGGCAGGTTTATTGTCGTCGAAGTTAAGAGTGTATTGAGGTTCGGAACCTTCCAGTATTTTGATTTCATAAACGACCTGGTCCAACTCACTCCGTAAGATCCTGCGGAAATTTGACAAAACTTTATTATCACGGAAGGATTACATTGAGTTTATGTAGGCTTCTTTTTCAATTTTGTTCAAAAAAATTCGAATGTTTTGAGAAAAATACGTTGATTTTTCTAGCAAAAATCAAAGAAAGGAAAAGCATTATTAAATGTGAATGCATGATATAAGCTACGCGTGTTCTGTAAAACTATAAAAACCATGCACACAAATAACAAGACAAACACAAAAACATGGCGCGAAGCTTACACATTTGAAGAAACTGCGAGTGTTAATCCTTTGAGATAAATTCCGACTTGAATATCATCTGAAAAACTGAACGAACTGACATTGTTACGAATCATTACTTCAATGGTGTAGACTCCTATCTGCGTGTACCTGGAAAGGAAGAGTTGAACGCAATCATATTCTTTATTCTAATGATTCACAAACGCTACGTTTTCGTTACTATTTGCTAATGAAAGTTTAACCCTGAACAGCAGTTTACAAGATCTGTCTGTCAATTGTGAAGAATTATGAAATAATTTTTTTATATTTACTTGTGCTGAACAGTGGCAGTCGGTTTCAATTCAGTGAAATGCAATCTGTCGCTGATGCTTATCCCATCACCAAAATCCACATCGACATTTGCTTTCCTGAATCCTTCTTCGAATTCAATCAAAACTTCACTGGTTTCAGTAGATGTTAATCCAGGCTTAAACTCGATCAAAGCATTTTCGATTGGTTTTTCAACATGAAGCAAAACTTGTTGTAATTTCATTCCGAAAATATCCAAGATGTCCACAGCAACATTGTAATCATCCTCTTTTTCATACGCAATGCAAGGTTGTCTGAAATTATTGCCATGTTGAAAGTTTTTGCTTGATAATTATCACGAATACGAATGGTGTGTACTACAGCACTGCATTTTGATTTGATTCTAGTTTTTATGTTCTAATGTTGCACTGCAGAGCGTTTAACAAAGAAACAAAACAAAAGCATAAAAACAAAAAAACTACCTCACTGCTATCTACTCATTACGACTTACTTGGACTTGCATTCCTCCTTAAAACAGTACTCTATGACGTCATCACGGCCCCCTTCTACATCATTCCAGTGCCAATAAATTAGAAAGTTTGATCCACTGCTCACAGTTAAGGATAATTCGATGCCTTCGTTCTCCTCGAAATAAGGTTGTGACGCCGAATATTGCAGATTGACAGCGTCCACTGGTGTTTCAAAGGCTAGCGATGATATTGCGAATGGAAGTGTTTGAGTTAAAGCATTATAACAAACCACGACGACACTATAAATCCCATGTTGTTCATTGTCAGGAATCGGTATCAATGCATTGCCTTGATTGGCGTCTCTGTCGAAATAAAAGGAGCCTTCTCCAATATTATTGGGATCGGGAGCAGATGAGACTTCTTCAATAGAACGACTTCCAAAGAATAATTTGCAAGTTGCGTGAGATCCTTGTACCAGTTTCCATCCATGTTCGTAAACGTCATCGTGGGAGATTACATTATCTATTGGAGTTTGCAAACCAAGCGCAATATTTTGAATCAAAGCCACGCTGCTGATGGATTCGCTTCGAATTAGATTCGAACAATCAGCTGTGATTGTAAATAAACCAGGTTTTCGGAATCGATGTTTTAACGTCGAGATTTCATTTACATCGTTGTAGTGGTAAGTTTCTACTAAGGTCTCATCACCGTAGTTTATGCTGCAACTAAACTCAGTGCCAAGAAGCACAGCAAGAGTTACGTGGGTTTCTTGATTAGGAGTAGAGAGTTCGGCTTCGATGTACTGGGGAATAACCTGTTGTGGTTTTTCGTAAACTTGCAAAGCTTTTCGGCGTACCTTACGATTCCCTGTGAGAGCATTTCTAGTTTCCAAAGATATCGTGTAGCTGCCGGTTTCGTTGTAATAATGCTCAAATTTCAATCCTGTCTTGTCGAAACTTGTAACGTAAGTTTCCACTTCGCTTTGGTCACCCAACGTCAGTTTAATCCAAACTGGATGGTTTGTACATAAACATTTATTTTTATCGTCTGAAAGAAAACATGGTGCAGAGCAAAATGGGTAGACAACAGAAATCTTAACTGTTTCGTTCAATGCAGTTTCATCAATTTCCTGATCTTGGAAGTTTTTAACGTATAAACTGATCGTAGGAAGAGTTGTAAAAACGTGGCTGACTATTTCATATTTTGTGAAACCAAAAGCCATAGCTTGGATTTCGTTTTCTGTGTTTGATCCACATTTGAAAATTCCATGATTATCAAGAGAATCGCAATAATTGGGCCGAATTGGAAGATCTTCTTCGTGATTGGGAACAAAACTCAAAGTAGAAAAACCAAATTGAAGATTGTTTGAAAAGAGAGTTAGCGTGTTTGCACAATTCATTTCATCATCCAATGACTGTGTGTTTGATACAAAGTCATCTAGTTCAGTATCGGAATTCAAACAGTGACATTTATGCGAAGCAATTACAAAGATAGTAGATTTTTTCACAGCATAGCAAAATCTGCGACAAGCAGAAGGAATGTCATAAGTTCCCAGGATATTGACATTTGTGTCGGTTGAGGAAGTCAAATATCTATGCAGAGAAATAAAGTTTGCCTCGTTGAATCCATGTTTGTTGGATTCGGAATTCGGAACGTAACATCCTTGATCAAAAGGATCTGAAAAGTGCAACAAAGGTGTTAATACATGTGTAAATACTGTAGGTAGTGTGCAGACATAAGAAGACGTTTTTACCAATCACAAGTGGTGCAGCGCAAATGTATCCATCAGCATTTGCATCTCCGTAATTAAAAGCAACTTCATCTCTTTCCATTTGGTCGTCAATTGTTTGAAGATAAAGTTGCATTTCCTCAGTGTCTTGCTGGTTTTGAACATCATTTGTGATCGCACTAAAACTCTGCGAAGCAAATACGAATCAGTGAATTTGGAAAATCTAAGCGTTGGTTTACCATACAGACTTATAACGAGATGATTGTTTCCAAAATGTTCTTGTTTTAGAAATTGAATTGACATGGCCTCCCACAAATGTTTGAACTAACACTTGTAGCCGACATGTTCAAGCCACTGCTAGTACTTACCCACTGCGAAACATTCATGGACAAAGTTGACCAGATGAGATTTCTTTCATCTTTTATTTTTTTCAATCCAATGAAATATTTCTTATCACTTGGAACGTTGTTGACAATGAATCGCCTGAATGCTTGGTAAGCTGGCAGCGAGGGAATGTGGGCAAGATCGGCGGTGTAGAGATCGTCACAGTGAAGATCGGATGAAGAAACCGGCGAATCAACGATTAAGTAACAACTTTCGCCGATTTGATGCCAAGGACTCACACATTTGCTGCCTGGAAATTAGTACGTGGTGTTTAATTGCGTGTTTTATGCTTGAAGTCGCTGAAGGCCTGAACAACTAGATGTGGTTACTCACTATAGGATTGAAACATATTTCAAGCCAAGTTTTAGTTTTTACTTTATTTTGATAGACCTGTTTATGTGCCCGTACTTGCATAGCATATGAACATGCTGGTCAGGGATACGGAAGCGGTATATTTGGAAACAGCTTCCGCTTCCACACCAATCGCTTCCGCTTCCAAACAGATTCACCAAAATTTTGTTAGTAAAATACGACCAGTGCGTTGGTAGCCGATAGCGTGAACCGTAACCTTTTTTTCCAACACGCTGAAAGCTCTTGGTCAAGCTTTAGCAAGCGTTTTTTCAAAGATATTTTGCAAAAAGCAAACAAAAGTATAAAGGAATGATTGAGTCACAATATCGCGTCACAATCCTGGGAGTCTTTTTCTGCAACTTTGCTACGAAACTTACTCCTTCATTGGAAAAATGTTGATACACAGCACTCAGTGGCGTAGCGAGAAATTTTAAAAGGAGGGGGTAGGGGGACATAATTGCTGCATAATTTTTTTCTAGCGTATTTTTTTTGGCAGAACTAATTTGAAGCTGATTGAGAAACAGAAAAGACTCTCGGGGGGTCTGGGGGCATGCTCCCTTTTTGAAAATTTATATGCTGTAATTTTTGAATAATTTTCAGACAAATTTTGTTTCAATTTTTTGACCCAAATTCTGAGTGCTTCGTCAAATATGATGCATTTTGTTCGCACATTTTTGATTATGCGTGATGGCGAAAGGCATATTGCCATCAACGAGGTTCGAAATTATGGGAAAATTGTATACATCAGAAGCATTTTTGAAAATGGCTGGTGGGAGGATGCATACTTCTCATCCTACCCCCTGGATCCGCCCCTAGCCATAAGCTACAAAAAACATCAAAAGAGTCTGGCATGTTTCAGTCACTTGGCACCATTAATTCTTTTTTTTCACTAAAAGGCAGAGTCAAAAGGGGGCCCTTTTAAATTCGCTCCTGACAGCACTATCTATTTCGTGACATGATTATGATTGGAAAAGAGTCAACTATTGCTTTTTGCGCTATTGATGAATTAGTTGCTTTATTTTAAAATTTAGAGAAAGCTGAAAGAAAAAGCGATGCTACGCTAGCATTTTCTAAAAATCAAGCGAGGAGTAATGGCCTATGATGAGATCTGGCATGTATACGAATCTAGCGTTGTGAAATAATATCTGATAAATTGAATAAAACAATACCTAATAAGTTACTTACAGAATACTTTTTTGAATGATGTGGAAGCGGAAGCGGCATACTTTTCGCGTTTCCGCTTCCATTAAAATATGACCGCTTCCACATCCCTGGTGCTGGTATACTTTGCTTAAAGTCGAATCTTTTCATTTACAACTCTGTTTATGAGGAGATCAGTGCGAGCTTGATTTTTTTAGGGTATGCAGCAAGCAGAAACAGGTCTACTGATTTTAAGAGGTGAGACATAGGCGTGGTGAGTTTAAAATTATTTGGCATGAAGGAAAAATGTAGCTGCACATACGTGGTGTGTGTTTTTTTTAACATTTCATATCTTGCTCACCTATTGACAGGAAGGGTGTTCCCCAGACATACTTGTTCCAAAATTGAATGTCTCCAATTTCAAAACTGCTGAAACCTCGTTGCATATCATTTCGTTTTCCGATTGTTATTTTACGAAAAGGATTGAAATATGAGTTGGTTGTCGGCTTACTTGTGTAACGTTGAATACTGGAAGATGCCAGAACTGGAATATCATTGAGTAACACAGAAAGTTCTGAAAAACAACAATAATTTCACGTTACTGTTCATTTCCAGCAATAATTTTTGAAGTCATAAACCTTCTGTAACGTTTCTCAATAGTTTTTCCTCAAAAATAGGCACCTCGCAAGCAAGGTATAGGCTCGCTAGTAGCAAGAAACTATTCATTTCGCTGAGAAAAAAAAACGTTCACAAAAAGGTATCTATCCTCTTTGATTGTTAGTAAGTTTATCCTCTTTGGTTGCCTATATCGATTACTTCCATCAACTTACGTCGTTCTGGATGCCAAGACATCCGAACCAAGATAAATTCCGATCCTAATTCCGCTTCAAACTCAACTTCTCGAACCAAGTTTGTGAAAGTGACAACTGCGTGGTAGGAATTATCTGCGGGGGAAAAGTAGAATGCAAATCCACGCGTTGTTACATAATCGTGTCCTCCGCTGGAAATGTAGTAACAATCTTCAATGGAAACCTGCAACAGAAGTAAGATATTGGACAAACAGATGCGATTTCAACTGCATTGTACTGCAAACACTTTCCACTGCAAAAAAGAATGTTGCAAATGTAAAATGTTGCCTACCTAGAGAGTTTAATGGGTTACTAGAGCATGTTACATGTACAAAAATTTTAAAGCTTTTTCTGCAACCTAACCCGGAACTGATCCCTCGTCTCTAGGATACAATTTGAAACTATCACATCCAAACCTGATCAACAATTACAGTCATGACTTTATTAAACGTTGGTTGGGTTGAAAAGGAAGGAAACGCCTACAGTACCAGATTAGACTGTTTCCGGCAAGTTAGCTGCAAAATGTGAGGTAATTCGCGGCCGAGTCCTCACCCTTTCATCACACTCGCCGACTTTTAACCAAAATTGTAAGCTGAATCCATCGCTGCATTGATCAACATCGAACAAACAGGGATGCGAGATTTCCGAGTCCATTACCATCCAAGCTACCAGTTGATCAATCTTGTATCCATCTTCAAGCTCAGACTCGATCTCGCTGTATTTATTCGAGATGGAAATGCGTCGTCCAATTGAAGCGTCGTAACCGAAAGTAACCTTTGAACGGTCACCTTTGATCTAAACGTAATGTCATCACACTTTGAGTATACAGTGCATTATTGCTGATGCAATCTGTATAATATAAAAGATGTACGCAAGAAAAGTGAAGAACGCAGTTGATGAAAGAAGCACCACAAAGCCTGAATTAAGGTCTAGAGAGAAAAGTTCTTCGCGCTATCAGTGGCCAATGCGTGAAGCGTGGCCAAAGCAGTTTTGCGGTTTAAATTTTTCTGAAAACAACGATTGGTTTGTTGTTTACCTTGAATGTTCGGCCTTGTGCGGTAGAAATCGAATCTTCATTTGCTTTCCAGTGCAATGGTGAAGGTGAGCCGCTCGTTTCGTCTAAAACACCACGAAATTTTTTAATGAATGACATTGGTTTGCTGTATGAGTAAAGATTCTTGTCACACGAAATGTATGAACTCAGGACTTCGGCTGAATAAAATTGACGTTGATGGTGCTGGGTTGTCCGAATCCGGGACGTTACCTTCAAGAAGAAGCTTCGTTTTCTGGACTTCTATACCAAAACTAGACGCAAGCTTGAACTAAGAAGCATCCAAAATGCAAAAAATCATTTCAAAAAGAATGCCAATATATAGTGTATGTACCTACAAACATCAACAAGTCAAACCCTTCACTGATAAACCAGACATCGGAGAGAGGTGCGTGTTGAAAATAAGATGAAGTGTAAGAGTTTCCGTGGTAGTTGATCAACGTAGGACCGACTCGTAATTCCTGGTAAGTTTCCAAATCTGTGTAAGAACTCTCCATGTCCTTGAAAGCCGTGGACATCTTGGATTTGCAGTTAGTGGGATATCTTGCACAGAGGATCCACGTTCCATCAGGGTGGTACTGCACCCATATCGAGTTTTCCTTTGTCAATCCGTCATAGCTATTTACAATTCAACATGTGATAGCAGTATAGTAGCAGTTATAGTAGCAACATGTAGTAGCAGTTAGCTGCTCTTAACGTTGGAGAAACGCAATTTCGTTCTCGCAAATTACCAAAATCGCTGGTACAGCGTTTAAGTGTACATAATTTGACAAAAAAAAAACGAACGAGTAAAAGGCATTAACTTATTGTAAGTAGATTTGCTCTGCGTTGCTTCGTAAACGATAGACATGGTAAGGTTATAATTACAGTTTTCTTGCTTTTTCAGCGCATTTCGCTCAGTGTGTAACGCAAAAACTATCGCACTGAAAATGCATTTAGCTAGAAGACAGCTAAAGTGCTCTGCTAGCTCAGAGTTGTTTTATTGTAGTCAGCCGAACACATAGCCTAGTGGATTAGCTTTGTGTGTGCCTTGGAACTGCTAGACTCGGATCCCAATCGCTAATTGGATAAAATTAAAGACTCAAAAATTGGTATTCACAACTTCCCTGTTTGACGTTCAACGTTAAAGAGACAGTGTGGAGAAAAAACGGCAAGTTCACTTGTTGTGATGATAGGAAGGGCATTTAACGGGATTCCCTCATGTTAAAAATAGTGACAGATGGTCGGCACTTCCGAAGCGAGCTCGCTGTAGCGCTTGGATCGCTTTCTCGCAACACGAGGAATTGTAACACGGCTGCTTTACCTTAATTCAATGTCTTTAATAAAATCTGAATTGACGTAGTTTTGCACAACGATTTTCCAATTGGATTTTGAGGTCGCAACTGCGAAAATTCTAAAGCCAAAGGAAAGAAAGTTCTTGTTATTCTTTTCAGCTTCTGGAGGAACATTAGAAAAGAGCATGACATGGCGATAGTTGTTTAAGCCATATTCGCCAGGATTGGAAAACTGTAATAATCAAAAAACGCCACTGTAGCGAAATGACAAACTATTTTATCTTAATTATTATTTATTAATACCGCGCGTAGGTTACAGATTTTACGTGACGAGTTCGTTTCTCGGCTGGAGTCAATTGTATTTGACTTATATACCCGGTGGCTGCTGACTGGAAGAGCGTATGCTCACTTGGCAGTCTCCCTCAATCACTATTAAATGTTTAGTTCTTTAGTTTGAAAATAACCTTTTTTCCGTAACTCAGCGCTGTAATGCATCTAATGGCAAAGCTGCAGCTTCTTTCTCAATCATGAGCTCTCTGATTCAAACCCTGGATAAGCCTTCTAAACCAGTTGAGAGGAGTGTTTCGTTTGGTAAGCTTTTTGAATGCAGTAGAGGTGGCGCAAATGCAGTAGTTAGTAATCCTGATCAACTTACATCAACTATGAATCCGAGATTGAATCCCGAGTTGCAATACAAGATGCTTCCAGGGCAACTGTCCTCGAATTTCCCACAATACCGGTAACCGGAGCTAATAAACATAGATCGTTACAAGCAGTGCCGGATTTACCAACAGGCTTAGCAGGTTAAAGCCTAGTGGGCTCGGAAGAAGTCTTGTTACGAACAAAACGACTCGACGCGATGACGGGAGACCTTTTTTCTTGGAGATCGATCATGAAAATCTTTATTCACTTCGAGATGAGTCGGATCATCGGTCACCGGCGGCAAATGTGGAATCAATGTATCGTAGGGCCCCTCATTGTTCAAATACGGCCCTGGTTAGAAGTCATTTGATTTCGAGGTAGTTGTTTCTGGATTCCTGATCACTTTGAAGCAATAGAGAAAGCTACTTCCCAGAGTTAACGAAAGATAAAAACTGGCTGGCGTTAGATAAATATAATCAAGATTGAATAATTAGTGAAACAGCCAAAATTGTTCATAATTTTCATCCATGCTGCTACAGTACCGGAATGTTTGAACTTTAAGTGTTTTGAATTATTTGTTTTATATTGTTAAAACGTTGCATTTTAAAAGACCTCAAAATTGTTCAAGAATTCACCGAAAGGTCTTGCTTGGTGACGAAACACGAAAGCTACAAAACTATGAATAAGGCCTTTACCACGGTTTTGTTATGTTGATTCCAATACAGTTATCATTATAATTAAGTTTTTTTGCTGGTTCACTTAAGTTTTGTGTGGCGCTTCTCAGCAGAGCGAAGACATAAGCATTGAAGACGGCACATTGGTGGTGCATTACCTTTGAGAACAGGCTTCACCTTCTTTGATTTGATCGACCACATCAGAACTTGGAGTGTCCGGAATACTATACCGCAAAGGAAGTGGTGGGTCTGAAAATAGTTTGTAGGTAAAATAGGCGGAGAATCAATAATTGGTTGTTATATCAAATCGGATCAAAATTAGCATTAGAATTCTATTTAAATAAGATTCCTCCCGACAATCGCGTCAAAAGTAGAACAGGCTGTTGCGGTATTTAATAAATTCTTAACGCTAATTCTAATCTGAATTGATGCTACTGGTACTTGCTTTGACTTCGTGACTGAGCCCTCTTTGCTGAAGCACCACCAAGTCGTCAGATAAATGGTAGTTATTGGTATTTGATGCAAATCGAGTTTACAACATATTTCGTTCTACTCTCACCCAACATTTTGCTTTTTAATTCTTCGCTTGTCAAAATTTCTGAAAATATCTGCAAGTCATCAATATCAAACTCGCCGCCGTTGGACAACACTGAACCAATAGAAAGACGAGAATCATCACACATAACATCCAGTGTATTCGAGCAAATAATATGCTTCTGTGACGTCGTAGAAGTGGAAGGAGTTCGCAGCCAGTCGATTGTTGAAGCCAGAGATGAGTCGCTTGAATTCCATGTGAACCAAACGTGAGTCCATTTCTAATTAAGACAAAACAAATAACATATAGTCACTTCATTAAGCATGGTACAAGCAGACGAGCATTTATAGCACGGACATCGTTGAAAAAAGATACTTTAATCGTACTTTCTCATTTAAAACATTTCAACATACTACAGAGCGGGAGAGCGCTGTTTCAGGCTCTTAGCCCTCATCAACCGCAGTCAGGTAAAGATACTTTCAACTTTCAGAATGATAGACCTTAAAGAGAAACAATCACCTCCTCTTCATTTATACACCCAAGAATATTTCACTCTTGTGGTAGCCTACGTAGCAGAAGCAGTCAAATTTTCCGTGTGGCCAAGGTACACCACTAAGCGGCGATGTCCTTGTTGTTTTACATCTGAAGATATTTACAATAAAGTCATATGCAAGCCTCAGCTCATTGCACACATTCAAGCGAGGAACGCAACAGTCACCTGCAAATTGATCGTGTGTTTGTTGAACAAGTATTGATCGGGGAGTTGCGCCATGATCACCAATGAGTTTGTGTCTCCACCTTCCAAGTAAACTCCCAGCCCATTACGTGAACCTCCTGAACCCCAAGCACCTGTAACAATGACGTCACTGTCATGATTATGAACTCACAATTTTATAAAGCATGTTTTACCTCCATAAGGAATCACACACCAAGGCTCGTCCGCTGTGTCGGTGGGACACCACAAGCAACCAGCTGCGTAACAATCGCTTTCAGACATTTCTGAAACCGAACAATCGACCCTCATCGTGCATGAGCTGCAAGAGACGCAGCGATCGTCTGAAAACGAAATATTGTTGATAGTAAAGTAGGTTGTGGTAGGGCAGGGGTGGGGAACCGGCAAACTACAGCGGGCCACATCAATTGCATAATATTTTTAGCGCGCCACATTTGCTTTTAATTTTTAAATGTCGCTTTTAAAATGCACTCATATTACGTCGCATGTTTATTAAATATTTATGGTGAGTTGTTTTTTTCACCGTAAAATTAGAAACCTATGCGCGGTTTTGAGGTCACAATACTAGCATGTACTTAAACGTGAAGCAGTTTTTAGTAAGATTGATGTTTTCTATTCTACCGGTACGTTGTACACTTTACAAAGATTTGACGCGAGCCACATTCAAAACTTTTATCGGGCCGCATGTTGCCCGCAGGCCGCAGGTTCCGCACTTCTGTGGTAGGGTTTCGGGGTTTTCCGGTAGAATAGATTGGTTAAGTTCGGAAGGTATTTTCAAATCATAACGAACAAAATGCTTTGCAGTAATTGAAAGAGACTGCGAAGTGAGCTTGCGCTCTTCGAGTCAACAGCCACCCGGTACATATCTTAAATGCGATCGGTTTCAGCCGCGAATCGAACCCGTCAAGGATCTGTCATCTCCACGGGTACCGCTAGGACACGTCGTTGACGTTAATTTGGTTTAGCGTTACAATTGTCGTCGATGTTAGTCCAAAGATCTTTGACGTGGGCTTCGCGTGGAACAAAGCGCATAATACTGTGATGGAAAATCGAAAGATTGCTCGAAGCGTTCCGGAGGGTTAACTATGGTAGAAATAAATTTCTTTACAAATCTACTTCCTTTTCTAGAGCCTCTTATTGGTGTGGGGTCGCGGGGGCGGCTGCTCAAGTTGGAGTCTCCAAGCATCTCGACTCTTTGCAACAAAGGATAGATGCTCTGGTGGTATGCCAAGGCGATACCAACTGAGATATTCAACGTATTCTCGTCATTGGGTTCTGGGACGGCCTTTAGGCTTTCGACCAATCGGTGGTGAACGGAGCAGTTTTTTGGCTGTTCTTTCAAAGGACATTCGTGTCACATGTCCATACCAGCACAGTTGCGATTTTTCTAGTTGGAAAAGCAGCGATTCAGTGTTTAAAGATTCGCGAATATCTGCACTTTTAAGTTTGTCCAACAAGGTCAAACCGCTAAATTCCTCGCAAGAATTCCATTTCGGCTGCTTGAACTTGAGATCTCACTTTCTCATTCATGATCCAATACTAATGACCATAAGTCAGAACAGGAACATAGACCAATCTGAAAATGGATAGCTTTGCCTTGTTGCTAAGCTCCCGTTTCAGTACCTCAGATCGGTGGAGCTGGCGCGTTACTGCACTTGCTTTTCCGATGCGGATATTCAATTCGCTATTTTATCTGCCATCACTTGTGAATGAGACGCCGAGTTACTTGAATTTCTCTGACTGTTTTAGTCGTACTCCACCCATTTGGAGAGAGCACTGCATGTGATGCCTTTTTGCTTTATCAGAGGGCACTGCTTCGGTTGTCTGCACTGGCACATGGTCTATATTTTTGTTGTACTGATTTTCATTCCGGCAACAGAGCCTGCATCCGAAAACTTGTCAAGAGCTTGCTGGAGACCATTTTAGGAGCTCAAGATCATATGCAAATAACAGACGTTTTACAGTGCAATCACCAATCTTCACTCCGTCACAAAACTCACTTTTCTCAGCTATTCTCCTATTCTGTCCATATCCATAAGGAACTATTCTGTCCATAAAATATTATTGATATGGAACAAAGCGCATAATACTGTGATATCCATCACGGTATTATGCGCTTTGTTCCATATCAATAAGGAACAGAATAGTTCTGTCCATATCAATAAGGAACAGAATAGGCGAAAGAGAGCAGCCTTGCCCTAGTCCCACACTTACTCTGAAAGGTTTTGTCGTCGCGCTATTGAGACCAACACCGACCTCGGAATGCATGAACAGCGATTTAATAGCAGTTAGTAACTGGCCATCAATGCCATACTGTTACAGCACCGCCCAAAGCTTGTCTCTAGGAATGCGATCATCTACTTTTTCAACAAAGAATCAACAAAACATGCATTGAACTCTTTCGCATATTCCCACGACTTCTCAAAGATTTGCTGCAAGGCAAAGATCTGGTCCATTGTGCATCGGCCAGGACGAAAGCCACCCTGAGTATCCGTTAGTTTAGGCTCGACTATTTCACGGCATTTCTTTTCAAGGCATTTGGCATAGACCTTACCGGGGACACTGATGAGAGATATGCCCATATAATTGCTGCATTTCCTCTTTGTCTCCTTTCTTGTGGATAGGTATTACCACGCTAGTTTGCCATTGTTCTGGCGCTTGCCCAGTCCTACATGCCACCTTACAAGCACGAGTCAACCAAAGAACACTATATACGTTCATTGCTTTTAACATTTCAGGTCTGATATCATCCTCACCAGGTGCTTTTCCAGTTTTCAATGATTTGATAACTGCATTCACATCTGTTTCGGTTATCTGAATATCTTCCCCAACCTGTTCATCGTGAATTTGTGTCGGTGTAACATCAACTGGGTTTAAAAGATCACTGAAGCATTCTCTCCTGCGATTCAAAATAGTATTTTGAACTTTCAGAGTGACACCATTTCAACTTTCGATGAAGAAAGCGGATTGAGTTCTTTTTCCGCGCCAACGGCAAATGGTCTGCCAGAATACTTTGTTTGCCGGAAATTTGTTGGAAATCATCGTCCAACTTTTCTCCAAATACCTTCCAGGCCCTTTCCTTAGACAGCTTAACTTTTGTGGCTGCCGCCTTACGTGCTTCAGAGTACTGCGAAAGAAGTTCAACTGATGGCTTATGTCGCGATATTGAAACTTGTCTACAGATTCAACCTTTAACTCTGAGAACAGAAACGTTACGTACCCCAGAGAACGACGTGAGAGTATCAGTAAATCCAATGGTCTTAACTCAGAAAATATTCCTCCCGCAGCTATACAAATCACTCTGAAATCTCCGCTAACACTTACTCAAAATAACCCGCAAAATACGAAAAGCAGCAACACAGACTTACTCTAAACACATCTAATACTTGTTACGTCATTTAGGATTTCTTCATAACTGACCGGAAACATTTTCATTGGAATACACCCAGCAAGGTGCATCACCACAAGCTGAAATATCTATGTGCATCCAAAGACCTAAATATGCCCAATCTTACTTTCTTCGAGTAGCTTCTTAGTGCATCACGCCCACCATCAGACACCTCTGTAAGAAACCACAACCTTGATCCAAATATTTACTCAGTAACATTGCCAAGGCTATCACAATCCACGAACCGGTTTTCGTTGTTATTGCAACTCATCAGGTGAGTGTAGTGAGAACCTTGTTACAAATTAGCCCAAAACAATTTGTAACAAGATTCTCAAAACAATTTGTAACAAGGTTGTTTTGGGCTAATTTGTAACAAGGTTCTCTCTACATTCACCTGATGAGTTGCAATAACAACGAAAACCGGTTCGTGGATTGTGATAGCCTTGGCAATGTTACTGAGTAAATATTTGGATCAAGGTTGTGGTTTCTTACAGAGGTGTCTGATGGTGGGCGTGATGCACTAAGAAGCTACTCGAAGAAAGTAAGATTGGGCATATTTAGGTCTTTGGATGCACATAGATATTTCAGCTTGTGGTGATGCACCTTGCTGGGTGTATTCCAATGAAAAAAACATCTAATACTCATTTGAATAAAGTTACAAATTTCCTGTAGTTCCACATTGTTATATAGTTATGACACAACGGTAAACGTCTCCATTACAGTAAACAACACCATGGACTGCAAAATGTCGATTATGTCGTTGTAGACACGATGGAAAAATGCTCGAGATAAGTTTCTAGAAGGTTCCAGTTTATCAAATATTAATTCTAATCAAAAACAGTGATAAACAACGAAAGTTCTGGATTTTGTCATGCCTCTCGTCACGTGTTGCAATTAATTCACACACCAAATCACTATTGACTATAACTACAGAACCAGCTTAAATTAGGAAATAAGACGGTCTTATTACAGGATTATGAACTCAAAATATATCATTTGATTAATAACGTGACTGCTTATTTACAAGCCTGGCCTTACACGCCACCTTTTTGCTCAAATAGCCTCTTCAACTTCTTGTTCCACTAAGGAGTTCTTGCCTCGCTACTATTCGTCCAAGATTCGTCCCTCAAGCACGCTTACGTCCACAACAGTTACAGTAGTAGCGAACGTATTGACTGCAGCTGTTCGAAACAACGTTGGTAAAAATGCAAAACCTCGTGTGTGATTTTTCACTGTTTTGAGAAACCTAAAAAAACTTTTTAGTTTTTTATTTGTTGAAATAAAAACTTGGCATTAGCAAAAATGTTGGTTCTTAAAACTCTTGAATTAACAATGTCATCAAAATTTTTCAAACGTTTCTCTTCTGGAGTAATTAGCACCTACGATGTTTTCATAACTCTCGTGAACGGTCGGATGTAGCCTAATCATATTTTTCGAATTTTTAAAATTTAAATTCTCATGGCTTGACTCAAAGAAAAACGAAATTCAAATTGATTGGTTTCGCAAAACTAATTTCAAATTCAAATACTATTACAGTGTAAAGTTTATTTCTTAGCTGCCCTTACTGTTTAAATATATATATATATTTTTTTTTTGTTATTTCAAGCCACTTAATTGCAGCTTAAGATTTTTGTACCATAGAGTCGCAATTGCCAGCAAGTTTAAAATTGAAAACATATTTATTGAAAAGTTGAACGTTTTCGACCTATTCTTGAGGTCCTCATCAGAGAAAATAACATCATATTAACGGTTACAGCAAAACTTTCGAAATGAGTAGTATTTTGAATGGTGTAAACAAAATGAAGATACGACAAACCAGGCTCGCTGAAAACCAGGCTCGCTGAAAACCAAGCGTCAATAAGCGTCAACCTCAAGAATAGGTCGAAAACGTTCAACTTTTCAATAAATATGTTTTCAATTTTAAACTTGCTGGCAATTGCGACTCTATGGTACAGAAAAAGTACCTCTTTACCGAAGCTTTACTATGAGATTTTTGTGGTAGTGAAGTACATGCATCATGGAGATGACCTAGTTGAGCATCGAACCCGCAAAGCCAGCTTCGGAGCCCAATGCACCAACCACTCGGCCAACTCCTTGTGCCTTACTGTTTAAATAGTTGCCCTTTAAAATAATTTATAGTATTTACTGCCCTCTTGCGATTATTGACGCTTGGTTTTCAGCGAGCCTGGTTTGCTCCTTTCTTTTCTCACTGGTGATTTGTGAGGACGCCGCAAATATCATTTATCCCGTTTAAGGTAAAGTGCGCAATGTAACGTTACGAGAATTTGTTATTGTTTTCTCAACACTGGTCGGCATATCTTTAGAATCAGGCGGCTAGGCCTAGATTAATGGTGATATGCTTGGCCTACCTGCATTTTAAGCATTGGTTTGTTGCGTCGGTGAGCGTTTCCTGTGCTGCGGGACCCTTTTCTTTTTTGTGGGCTTTTATTGGGGAGTTAGAATAGATCATGTTTCAGTTTGCGAGTAGGCATTGTCGAGCTGAAGTCTGACGTTTGATGCGTACAATTTGGTCTGACTGTTTGGGGTTTAATATAATTTTAATTTTTGCTCGACTGGCTGTATTCTTAGTAGTCAAATTGGTGCTTCAGATAGGATTCGTGTCGGTTGGGCATTATTGCTTGTTCGTTACATACAGTAAAATTTAAGTTTAAATGTATTGTCACTAGTTTCATCGCTTCGAAATTTATAAAACTCGATAGTTCAAGCTCCTCCACATTTGCTAAACCATACCATTAGAAGGCCTTCTCAGTAGTTGTAGCGAGATGGTTAAAACATTGATTTTTTAGTAGTGATCAGTTGTTTAAAATGTTTTCAGTCGCTGATACAGTATAGCCAGCGAATCCGTAAAATTAAGTGGGTCAGTAAGTAACTGCAAAAAAATCGTACTTTTTAGCCAAAACATAAAAAAGACATGAAAGGCGTAAAAAGTTAGCTTTTGCAAAATCAACTTCAAAGCACTTAGAAGTGTTTGCCGTCACAATTTTTTTGTTTGCTTGATAAACTTCATTGATCGTTTGCAATATAATGGACATAATAAACCAGTTACAAAATCATACTTTACTCTGTAAGTTTTAATATAAAAAAATCTAAATTCATCGACTTTTTAATCAAGAAATTCAAATTTAATGATTATATTTATCGTGAGCGAATTCAAATTTAATCCAACCCTGTTCCCATACAAGCGGCCATGATTCCAAACGCCAAACTCAGTTTTGGCTAATTGGTGGAATAAAGTATTATCATAGTTTGTGAATTTATTTGCGAATTTTAATTAATACCTGAGAAAAGATCATGTTCATGTTAAAAACTTAATCGTAGCTTTTTAAAAATTGCCTATCACTGGGTTGCGGCGACATGTACATTTCCATAAAAGAGCATTTGAATTCAGGTAACAGATCAACGTTGCCGGACACGAAAAGGGCTCAAGCACCACTTAACTTTTTTGTCATGCGCATTTTAATTGGTGCTTGGTTACTTCTAAACTTACAAAACTGCAAGGTAAGCATTTCTTCATTCTTAGCTCCACTTTTTTTTAAAAAGATTCTTGGATTCGCCCATAATAAAAGTTATAGCATTCGAGCAATGTGGTTCGTCTCTTACTTCAAGAAGTGAAACAAAAAATTTGCGTAGCGACACCTTTTCATCACTAACTCAATGCTTGATTTAACCGAATGACTTGGGCTTATAATGAGGTTGCGCGTCCAGTGCAAGTTTATTCAACCCAACTCAACCGCTCGCGAAAAAAAGCGTACCCGTTTTTTTTTCTGTTAAAAAAACAATGCGTGCCAGGAAGTTCCTGTTCCTGCAGCAGGAAGATGTAGTGTAAAAAAAGCACCAAGATGCAGAGCAAAAACTGCGACAGGGTAAAGAGGCTAGGACACAAGAATTCAACAAGTGTAGTATGTACCAGCAAAAGTTTTAACTTAAAAAAAAAAGCGTAAACAAACGTTGCATAATGCACTGATAGTGATAATAGTCGATTTAAAAATAGAAGTCCTCTTAAGAAGGAGTGTTTAAGTGCTTCAGGCTTTCCTTTATTATCATGGAAAATGAATACATTCATTTAGGCTACGTCGTTAGGTAGTTCACATCCTTAGACTTTAAAATGTTTATCTCGTCGCAATGTCACAAAAGTTTTTAACGATTATACTTTCGGGTAAGCCGCATTCTCGACAAAAAAAGCTAAAAAATATTAAGTAAAGCAAGGCGTGTGGTGGCTGTAAGTATCACTGGAAATGAATCTATTCTTATTTAGTTTTCACAGTACGAGCCTACTCTAGCTTTGCAATAAGGGCTATAGGGTCAATGGCGCACGCAAGAAATGCGCCTCAGGCCTCCTTGGAAAGAAGTCAAAAGATGTTGTAGAACTAATTCTCCAATAAAAATCATTTCTTATTTTTGCGCTCCGCTTTCAAAAAATTTTGTGACTGCCCTCTACGACACTCCTCAACTTATTCGCGATGTTTATATTCGCCCAACTATGTTCTGGTATTTTAACAGAACATTCTTGTATCCATGTAAATAAACAGTTGGCTAACCAGCTGTATAGGCCAAGTGAGAAATTTGGGAAGAATTACTGTAGTTTGCTGCTACCCCACTACACGCTCAGACATATTTTTTTCTCTCAAAATTGTTTGTCGGGTACACTTCTTCCAACTTTATTATCATTATTAGGCCGACTAACTGTGAAGACAGCAAACTTAGATACTCAAAATCAAAAATTTACTAGATGGTTTCTTATTATTAAATGAAATCTGTTGCATTATGAGGTTTTTATTTTCGTTAATGACGTCATAATTGCATCGAAAATTCATAACAGCTTAAATCTATATGCATCTGCTTCTACACAAAATATTCTACTAAAAGTCTTTCGTAAAAAATGCTGATGTACAAGATTTCAGCCTATCAAAAATTGAAATACGAGGTATTGAATTATAAGCGATGAGATCATTTCGGAATCGAAATTTTGCCAAAATAGTTTTTCAAAGCATGAAGTATGTAATAACAAAAACTTTACGCCATTGAAAAAGATTGAAACTTTGCACATACGAGGTTTTGCATTTTCAATTTTGACAAACACCACTCAGTTTCAATTTCTTCTGTAGAAGTCGGATGGTCTTTTTTTTTTTTTTTTTTTATTTCAAGCCACTTAATTGCAGCTTAGGATTTTTGTGGTAGTGAAGTACATGTATCATGGACACGACCTAGTTGAGCATCGAACCCGCGAAGCCAGCTTCGGAGCCCAATGCACCAACCACTCGGCCAACTCTGTAGAAGTCGGATGGTCTTTGCATTGAGATGCTATGCTGTCTGTAAACGCGGTTCAACCAGTTAATTAGCCCATGCTAAATCTATTGCAATCAAATATCTATTGATTTGTGGTAAGTAAGATCCAACAATTGTTGCATTGTTAGCTCACAAGCTGCGTAACTATTCATACTCACTGGGGCAGGTGGGAATGTTGCACCAATCAAGCCTTGTATCTGGGTCGGTTGTATAACACCAAGCTCCAAGTGCAGCTCCGTTAGGATTACGACAATAATTACTTTCCAAGCCAGCATTCGGGTAATTTGATAAAGTTCTGCGTAAAAAATTGATTCAAATTCCAAAGGTTTTTCTGTAACATTACATTCACATACAGTCTTCGTAATACTCGGGGTATTACGCCGAAGCGTGTAACGAGTGGCGGGATCCATCTGCGCGATGGACCGGCCCGGGAATCGAACCCAGGCCTCATGCACCGATAGCGACGTCTTTACCTGCTACGCTAGCCAGCTAGTTATTTTTATTGCACTGTATTTATTTACCCGATGTCGTATACAGGTTTAGCAATGTTCTGCTGCAATTCTAGTTGTCAACATACAAATTCTGGACTCACCCAGAATGAGTGTGTGGACTTTGACTGGACCACTTCTGACACATTTTACCAGTTGCAGTTTTGGCGATTTGTCCGCGGTAACTTGCTCCTTTGTCTGTAGGTGGGGGGACGTGGCAGTCTCCTGACAGAACAAACAAACAAACTGATGCAATTGAAAAAGACTTTGATAATTTATTGTGGTGATATTCGCACACCTCGTATGCGTAGCTGTCATCAATATTATTATTGCATATTTATTCTCCTCTCACGAGAAAACGATCAAAGCGTTGTAACAAGATTGCTTAGAGTTGTCGGCCATATGTCTACCATTCATAGTAGGGGAATCCTGCTAAGCGCATAGTGGGGGAATCCTGCTAAGTGCCTAAGGGGAATCCTGCTAAGTGCCCAACGGCACTACAAGTAAACTTGCCGGTTTCTTCTCCATACTGTTCCTTTAATACTGAGCGTCATGCAGGGAAGCAGTGAATAGCAATTTTTAAAGTTATTGGGTTAGCTCGACTCGGTTTCAAACCCGAGTCTAGAATTCAAACCTGAGTCTAGGCTCCGAAGGCAGACGCTCTATCCACTCGACCATTGGAGCTGTCATCAAAATTGTCATGGAGGATCTAATATCAAAGCATCGGTGTTGTCGCTAAATGTTGCTGTATCGTGGTTGTTCAGGACACATAAACTCATAACACTTCTGAGGACACTGTGTAACCACGTCATGGCACTTACGTTTTGGTGGATAAATGCACGCAGGTGTCCCAGGTTCACTGGTGGGACACCACAAGCAACCGTCCTCGTAACATTGAGCTTCGGTTAAACCGCTGGAGCATTCTTGTCGGACAGAACCATAGCTGAACGAATCACAGCTCGCACGTTGAGGAACTGCAACGAATTTGTTCATTAACTCGATCTTTCATGTATCAATGGAACATGATATTCACCTGTGTTTAATACGAACTGGTGATTATTGGTCGGCCATTTCATAACACGAATCCAGAATGAGATTGTGACTCCAGAAGTGGGGCAAATGACGTCATTGTCCGCAACATTACGCCAACAAACGTCGCTCGACGTCGAAACTTCTTCAGAGTCGCTGTAAATATTTGGAGATCGTTAAAATCAACACTCAAATGACCGAGTGGCTAATACACGAGAAACTCGCACCCGAATCTGACCGCTTTGTTGCGTATTCCATGGACAAGTGTAGCGTATTTATCTGAATCCCATCTCCATAGTAGCGGTCGCCAACTTATCTCATCTTTTCCGTAAACACTCGCCAATTCGAGCGGAGGCGAACCCAGTTGTAGAAGATCATCGAATGTTGCCAACGCAGGCGCTGAAACAATGATGGTGATTGTGAGAGAAGTTGAAGGCATTGTGATGTAACAAGCTTGCTTTAGACGTAACAAACTAATTCCACCTTATGGTCCGTATAATGATGATCATGTTGCGGCAATCAGAGATTGGCTGCTTATAAGAAATGATTAAACTGCTTGATTGCGAATGTAATTAATTCAGTGAGTATTAAAAATGCTTGAGGATAAAAATGAAAGATGCTGGAATTTTTGAAGCAGGACGTTTCGACAATATAGATTCAACTGTGATCAGCAGGAGTCAAGGCAAGGCAGTATAAAATTGAATGAACTATAGTTTTAGTAGAAAACATATTGCCAGAATAACTGAAAACATTTTTTAATTCCCTGACGTTTCAAGATGTTACTCATCTTATTACTTTAGTTTTGACAATGGTAAAAGTAACATGTTGAAACGTTAAGTCATCAAAAAATGTTTTCAGTTATTCTGGCTATATGTTTTCTACTGAAACTTGAGAGAAGTTTCAAGCATCATGCTCTGAATGAAAGTTGCAAGCATTCTGATGAAATCATATTGAATTCAACTTACTTGGAATGACTAAGTCATTTACTGAGGCATGCAATGGACCGTCCACATACACACCGAACGCGTTGATTGGACAGTGGTAGGAAGTGGCTATTGATTTTTTGCAGAACATTACGTACGTGTTTATGTTTCCAGCTGGAGAATCAAATTTCTAAACAAAAATAAAACCCATGAATCGGTAGAAAAAAACTCAGAATCAAACTCGATTTAATGAAATGCGCAATATATCAGTGATAAAGCCTATAATATTTTATATAAACGTGACAATTATCTATGTATCATCATGATTTTTTACTACCGGTATCTCCCAGTGCACATGCCCATTGTCCAGTTTAAGTGCATGGTTTTAAAAGCCCCCTCAAACAAGTGATTATGACATCCAAAACTTTGATTGTGATGCACAAAAGCCGTGACCTTTTAAAACCACTTAAACTGGACATTGGACATGTGGACAGGGGGATTGTGAGCTTTAGCTTCAAAAAAAACATGAAATTGAAAAGTTTTACAGATGAAACAGTTATCAAGCTTTAACAAGACCGTTTAAGCGATTGAAAATCCAACTGTACACAATCAGACGAATAAGTGTGTCAAATATAGAGCAATCCTGGTTGACTTACGTCCAGTACTTGCAATTTGGAACAAGTGATTTGCTGGATGCATGGAGGCTCGTTGCAACTTGCTTCGCCAGTTTTCCCGGTAGTATCTGTGTTTGTTCTGCAATAAAAGTTACATTTCACTTAGTTACAAAATATAGTAAAGATGATTCAAATTGCTTTGCAATATTTTCGCATTTCTACTGCTTTCGCAATGTTTTGAATTGCAGTTTAGATGACCCAAGCTCGTGATTTTAACGGTTACATACTAACAACCTCATAGCCTGCCTAGAGGGCTATTTCAGCACAATCAAGCTTTTTCAGTTTTTTTTTTTTTTTCAGACTCTTTGCTCCTTGGATTAAATGCACATCTTTTCATTTTGAAGCAGCAACAAGACTAAACGCATTATCAAAAATATAAAGTGCCTTGCCTGAAATGTGGCTAATTTTCACAGCTAAGCTGCTGTTTTATCATTGATGAAATGTTTTGTTTTATTCTATATTTAACCATTCCCCTATATTTAACAGCGTGATTCTAAAACGCGACACAGTAGCGCATTAAGGGGAGGGGAAGGCCATGCCCCCTCCCTTTGACTTTGTGTTTTAGTAAAAAAAGAATAAATGTGGCTAAGTAACCAAAATATGCCAGATTCTTTTGTTGCATTTTTCAGTTTATGGCCCGCTTCCTTTAGAATTTCTCGCTACATCATAGGAGTACCGCCTTTTTCGTGGTCAATGCTCTCGATAGCCGCTTAATTCGTTTATTTTCTGCTCTGTTAGTCAGTGCCTTTACAGTGGGTTAGTAATAAACATTGTACTTACAGATTTGTACCGAATTGCCAAATCTGGCTCGAGCCCCACGGACATCGTAAAGTGGACGTGGATTGAGATTTGATTGTGCGTGAACGATATACTTTGTTGCTTCGACTCTCAGTTTGGGGAACAGTGTACATGATCTAAAAACACAAAATATCCGGTAGCTGAGCGTTTGTAAGATGCTGGTGCGTGGTTCTGTCGATTGTGTTTCACAAACTTTTTAGTTTATTTTACACCGAAATGGTTTGATTCGCAGAAGACGCACAGACACAGTGTTTTCAGAAGAATGGGCGATGACAGCTTCTTCAAGGCTATACTTGTTTTTGTGTTCTTTTCATAAATCTTTTTTGCTGTCTCAGTCGGAAAGATAATAATCGTGACAAACACCTGCTATGGTCGAAGTGTTCTTCAAAAATTCAATCTCACGTTGAATTCATTTCGTCGCTTGCAATTTGAAAATTGGACTTAAAGAATTTAAGATTTGTAATAATATCTTCTAGGTCAAGGCTAAGTTTTGAGCTGGAAAGTTAAAGTATTTTTGGTGAAATTATTGAGAAAAGCACTTGATGAAATGTTTTTTACTTCAATCGATGAAATGTTTACTTCAAATGATTCCTGTGGATCAGTTTGGGAATATGATCGGCAAGTGATCTCTCCGTCACTGTCACGAAACAGAGCGTAGTGACGATACGCATCGCTGTCACTTCCGCATTGAACGATGTCGACGTCACTCGGCAGATCGCTTTCCTTTATCTCTCCATTGTTTGCAGTCGTCTTTAAATCTTTCATAAAAAGTTAATGCTTTTCGTCATTTTTAAATGAATTGATTAATACCTTATCCAGTAAAATGCCATTATCAGATAAAATTTATTGAAAATGTAAAATGCTAAAAACCAAACAGTCTGTTTCACCCAAAACCGGGATCATCAGAGGTGTCTAAAACATAACAGTAACCGTTTAGCATAAAACATTAAATAAAACTGTCGGTATGACCTGGCTAAAACAAGTGAACAAATCGAACAAACGGCACCGATTATTTTCGCAAAAAATTAAATTTTTACCTTTTTTGTATGAGGATCGTTTTGTAAAATTAATATTTTTTCTCTCCAGGAAATCATGAATTTTTGAAGACATACCGTTCAAAATCCGACCAGCCGAAGCCATCGCGAATGAAGTTTCTCGCACCTGAAAATACCATGTCATTTCGGATATCTACCAATAGCTGAACCAGAACATATCTTCGAGGGTAAAGTAGCTAATTACAAAAGCGCTACAATGTAATTCATGCCCCATTTAAATGCGTTGCAATCCTTAGCTGCCAACTTATTCAAATAGAATAAAATATCGTTTAATTCAAACAGAATGCCACATGCGTGGCATGAAAAACTCCGTAGTGCTTTGTTACTGGCTTAGAATAAATTGCATTTACTGCTCTGACCATTTGGAGATTGAGCTTTAGATCTAGACTTGCATTCAATTATCTTGGATGGCGATACCGCAACATTGGCATTTACCCTGTCCACGTGTCCACTTCAAGTGGGCCGAAAGCCCCGGGATTTCTGCATCACAATTGAGTTTTGGATGTCACAATCACTTAATTCAATTATGACATCAAAAACTTGATTATGATACAGAAAGACCGTGGGCTTTCAAAACCACTTAAACTGGAAATATGGGCAGGGTAATTGTCACTGTTCGCTCAAAAATCAGAAAAATTAATCATGAGAAAGAAGAATGAACTTTGAACATACGTCGCTCATGAAAGTTGATTCGATGTTTTCGAGTTGGTCTGTTTCACAAATACGATGTTTGTTGATCGGACGACCTGCGGATGTGAATGTTACGAAGTAGAAGCAGTTGAGTTCAGATTGAGAGAGAGCTTGATAGACTGAGGGATCGTTTTGCTGAGAAACAAGAAAGAAAGTTAGCGACGAACATTTTCCTGTTTTTTGAGGTAAAAGTTGCACGGGACAGCTTAATGTTTTGCTTGTAAGAGAAGTCTCATCAGCGTTGCAACGCACAGCCAATTTCATACTGTAAGGTCTCTTGATTACATTAACGACCTAGAAAAGAAATGAAGTTAAGGGTTAAGGATGAGCAACGTAATAAAGAGTCTTTGCAGTCTAAAATGAGTCTAGCCTGGATTGGCTGTGCGTAGCACGGCTGACGAGAATTCTTTGTTGTCTCGGTTTTTGTAAGTGTATTTTGTTTTTCTTGTTTGCTTTTCGTATTTTTCTGCCTTTCATGGATAAATTTGAACTACTACTAATTTGAACTACTCAGTTCTTGTTCGATTTAGATTGATGTCTTGACGTGACAAGCACCAGTTTATGGAAAAGGACACTAGCTCTGACTCATATAAACGTCAGCAAAATTTTTCTAACTTATAGTTGAATTGTTCTACAATCGTTTCAATTTGACAAACCGCAGTTGCATCCAGATGCAAAACATTTAACCGACCGTTTGACCTAGTTGTTATGCGCATCGCTCTCGGCGCGGAAAGCGTAGGGTTCCTTTACCGGCTCGGTCAAATCGGATACAGTGTCGCCAACGGCTTGCCACCACTGCAATGATTCTTCGGAGCTGTGTTGCTCTGTTGTTAAGCCGCGGAGATGGTTCCCACCACTTGTTACACGCTTCGGCGTAATGCCGCGAGTTTTATGAAGATTTTTACAAAATGTTTGCTTTCTTTGACCAACTTGTTCACAACCATTAAGCTCATGTATCAACTGACTTACCAACACATCTTCACCGTTTACTTTGATTTGTGCTCCTCCGGGGTAGAATTGCAATGGAAGTGAAGCCAATGAATACGTCACGTAATTGGATCCTGTAACACAGTAAATGTTGAAAGAACACTTCTCAAACAATCTGTAAACAAATGATGAACACTTAAATAGTAGTTGTAGTAGTATCTTTCATTTCTGCACCGTGAACATTATAAAGAATACGATAAGGTGAAGGAAATATAACCACGGTACAAGAAAAGAGGCAACAAAATGATTAACGTTATGACATGCAGGTGGAAGAGGAGTTAAAAAAACAAGAGTAGGCACGGTTGCAATTGCACCAATCCTAGAGAGGATGGTTGTGTTATAAAGTAATTGATTGAGATCAGATGAAGCATTCACATTGTACGGCATTTGGGCCGCTGTACCATGATCATTTTCTTTTGCAAACTATCTTGTTACTTACCAGTAGCAGGTCTCTTGCACACGAAACCGTTAGTTCGCGACTGCGCGTGCACCAAACTCAAAGCACAAGGATGTTGCGCCCACTCTGTGCCGTCATAAGCAAAGCATTCATGACGTAGATCGCTCGAACCAATGTCTTCAAAATCCTAAACAATGTTGCCATTGATGATCGAACAAAACATTGAAGAAATGTTTAAAGGTTTGGCTTTGTTCCGTAAAATCACGCTAGGGCTTACGACTTGCCCAACGTTGCCAGACCTGCTGCAACTTTGTTAAAGCAGGCTAACTTGAACTAAGAGCTTACACATTGCGTTCCATCCGTCCACAATCCGCAACCATCCATTCCTTCTCCGCTTTTACTCAACCAAGAAATACTTCGACGTAATCCAATCCAAAATAATAAGTTTCCACCGTGTGAATTCAGCAAATCTACGTGAAAAAGATTTCATCTCATTTAAGTTTTGCAGAGCAGACATTATTCTATGAATGCACATACTATCACGACGCTAACGTGTTCGCAGAAAATTCATCTTCGCGTTCCTACTCGATGCACGTTGTACTCTTTCGTCTAACTCATCGAACACACCCGGAACAACTCATCGCTTCCCAAAAATACAACAATTTTCCACCTCAGGTTTTGGTCTGATGCTGGCCCGTTCCCTAAAGGGGCAACAGGGAGCATTGCCCCCTCAAAAATATTTTTTGCCCTCCGAAAATATTTTCAATCCAACACACAACTTCTATTATATCTTCGTACGCTGCAGAACTTCTATCACCAACAGGTCCTCATTCCGGATTGACCCTATGTTTTTGTAGATCACTCTCCGACGATTGTTATGCTTCCAAAAATTTGGAGCGCGCAAAACCTTTTTTTGTGAGAGCACTGTTCGTACCCCCCAAGCATACACGTCCTTCGGACGTGTTTGGTCTGAATCTGATGATAGGGTAAACTTCTCCACAATCCACAAACCTTTCATATTTTGATATTCTTCTTCCGAATGGATGCTTATCAAATGAGATCCTAGTTCCTGGCAACGCTGCTCTGCCTCATAGAAAGAAGCGATCGATTCCTACGTACAAAGAACTGCCTTGAAAAACAAGATGATTGCTCGCATTTTATGTTTGTTATACTTGAAATTTTGTAACGTTTGAGTGCCAACATATTGTTTGATTCATGACTTAACATTTAGACTTGAACTTCCAACAAATGTAGATCTTCTTACTTGATATTTTGAGTTTGAAAAAGTGGAAACTAAGTTAGGCAATACTGCTGTTCGTCAGTTTGCATAAAAGTCACTTAACATGAATTTGTATGAGCTTTATCCCAAACCTACATCAAACCTTCATCATACTCGCGGTTTGACGCCGAAGCGTGTAACAAGTGGCGGGTCCATCTATGCGGCTTAGCACCTGGGCGACATGATAACGACGCAGCGGTGGCGAGCTGTTGGCGACAGTTGGCGACAGTGACCGGCCCGCCCGGGAATCAAACCCCAGAGCTCCCGCGCCGATAGCGATGTCTAAAACAACTGTTTACCTCAACGTAATAACAACCAGTTGCTGTTGAAGTCCAAGGAGCATCACAAGAAGAAAGCTGCTCGCAGGTCTAAGAAACAACAAAATTACATTAACGCAGTAGTAACGAACAGCGCCATGGCCCAGTGATTAAGAGCGTTCGCCTTGGAAGGTGGTTGGCTGGGTTCTATTCTCAGTCGGGTCAAACCAAAGACTTTAAAACTAGTATCTGCTGTTAAACTTGCTAAACGCTCAGCATTTAAGTGTAGCGCGGAGGATGAAATAAACAGGGAATAAAAATACGTCAGTGAATTCTCGACAAAATTTAGTCCTGGCGCTAAAGGACCTTAGTACATAGTTATAAAGCGCCATAAAACCACGCAACATTAATCAGATTAGGGGTGCCGTTAAAAGCACCACATACAACCTTCAGAGGGCTGGTGAGATGGGGGCAAAGGGGTACGAAGTACCGGGGCCCGTCGAGGGGCTCCGCTCTTATAAAATTTTTCTTTAGGGACACACGGGAAGAAATGCTGGAGAAATTACGTCTTCGCTATGTTAGGACCTACGTCCAGTGTGCGAAGTAAGGAGGGGTGGGGTGGGGACATGTCTCCCGCAGTAAAAATAGTCGTCCTCCCCAGCAAAAAAGGAAAATTTGTCCTGGGGAGGGGATGCTAAAACGTCCCCCCCCGGTGGTAAATACCGCAAGAAGTTAAATGTTTTTTATACGTGTTGCTTGTGGGTACGGAATGCGGCGATACTTTCCGTAATATATCTTCTAACCATTATGGTTTCCTTCGCAAACTAATCAAGAACAACCTTTTCAGTGCGCCTATTACAGAACAGTTTATTTTTCATCAACGTTACAACACGTCAGCAGTTTTTTATAAGCGTTAGTGAAAGCACTAAGATTACCGGTATGTTAAAGCAGCGGTTCCCCAACTTTTTTCATATCATATTTGAGGTTGAAAGTATAAATTCAGAAAATGCTAGCCTATACCTTCTGGGGCTCCGCCCCGAACCCCGCTGGAGTAGCTTACTTACTTACTTTTTAATGGGGTAGCTTACTTTTTAACTATTGATAAAAATTTGAAACTTTGCAATATTGTTTTCTATCGTTCACTTCAGGTCTACTACCGTTTTATAAGTACTATTTATTACATGTTTAACTAATATTTTGATTATCGAAACCATGTAATCCATGAATATCGAAACCATAATTTGTTGTGTCATACTTATATACTCAACTTTTTCCATTTATTTAAAATGTTTGTTATCTATTGATATAATTTTGAAACCTTCGATTATTGCTTTCTACAACACGCTGCAAGTTTAAACTGTAGGTCTATACAGTAAATTTATTAAGTTACTGAATATTATTACTTTATTATTTAATTCATATTTCCTTGGCTAATTTTTATTATTTTTGAGGTAGCACTGACTTGGCGACCTTGTAGTCTTTGTGACTGCTTTCATGGTCTTTCGTGCCTCCTCGTCGTTTTGTGTTTTTGTTTGAAGCTTGTTATATTTTATGTTTTATCGACAAATAAATGTACTACTACTTGCTGCTTTACCTCTGAACCCCTTGCTTCATTTATAAAACAAAAACCTGCCTAAAACCAAGCTGATAAAGTTTTCGAAATTCTACCGATGATAATTTTTGTTCATCGTGCTGGTGGTATGCAAACACGCAGTACGCCCTTCAGCACTGAGTTAATTTGGTCATTGACCAATGACATCGCCCCAGAAGCGTATTAAGGAGGGGAGGGGCATTTGCCATAGCCCCTCCCCTTTTAACTTTGCCTTTTAGTAAAAAAGAGCAAATGTTGTCAAATGAATAAATAAATAACTGAGGCTATTTTCAAATTATATTGAACTGAAAATTTAACAGTAATTGAGGGAGACTGCGAAGTGAGCTTGCGCTCTTCGAGCCAGCAGCCACCCGGTATATACGTCAAATGCAATCGGCTCCAGCCGTGAATCGAACCCGTCACGTAGGATCTGTCACCTGCGCGCGGTGCCGCTAGGCCATGTCGCTGACAAACAAGTGACTGAAATACGCGAGACTCTTTTGATGGTTTTTGTAGCTTATGGCTTGGGGCCGATCTAGGGGGTGGGTGGGATGAGAAGTATGCATTCACCTCACCAGCCTTTTTCAACTATGTTTTTGATAAATACAAATTTTGCATAATTTCAAACCTCTTCGATTACAATAAACCTTACGCCTTAGACATGCACAATTGAAAATGTGTGAACAAAATGCACCATATTTGGAGAAGTACTCAGATTTAGGGTTAAAAAATTTAAACAAAGCTTGCCTGAACAATGTTGAAAAAGCACTAAAATAGCCATTAAAACATGTAATATTTCAAAAATTTCCTGGGGGAGCATACTCCTGGATCCCCCAAAGTTTTTGTTTTTTAATCTGCTTCAATTAACGCTGCTAAAAAAAACTACGTTTAAAAAAAATGGTAAAATTATGCTTCCCCCTCCTTTTAAGATTTCTTGCTACGCCCCTGTGTCACCCCTTAAACAATAAATACCATTTTCGCAACATTAGCCAAGTTATTTGGGTTCAGAATTCAGGCAAAATTGTAGACAAAAACATCCCCCCAGTAAAAATTTTCTACTTCGCATACTGCCTACGTCTGCGCAATGTCAAGACCTTTTCTTTTTTAGAGAGTCAAATTTTGGTACTAATGGGGGGCCCGCATCATATCTATGCCCCGCGGCCCGGATTTTCTCTCGACGGCCCTGATCCTACATACATACATCAAGCTGGAGTTAAAGTAGCAATAGAACTTTTAACACTAATGTGCTGATGATGTAAATTAAAAAAACAAGGCCTTCAATGGGTTCGGTCCTTTGTCAGCGCGATCCTTTGTTAGCTTCTAAGGAGGCTTTTACTTTGCTCGAGCGATTGTCACACTTTCATCATTGTTTGATCTTTAAATATTAATGAACTAAGTCTGGCAACTCGATGTGTTCGAGTCGTTTAGACGGAAACAAATTCAAACAATATTGTGAGTTTGAAATTGTAAGAGTCTTTGATGTGTTTGGCAAAGTCCAATAAGTTAATTTACTTTTCCTTGCTTGGAATATCCATTGTTGCACACACATTCGAACCAATCATTTTTTACGATGCATCGGGTATGTTCTGGGCAAGTTTGTCCGTATCTGTTGCAAACGGTGACAGCGTCAATATTTTTTTCACAAACGACTGGTGCTTGGCTGGAAGCTTGTAGCTCTGCGTTGAAAGTATATTATATTAGGAATACAATAAATATGGGTCGAAAATAGCTTCAGGAGGAAAAATAAAGCCACTGTCATGCTTAAAACTGGACGTTTTTTACAACATAGATTAAGCACCGTACTTTCAGTTTTATACTGTCTAGCTTACATTACTGATGATGGCAGCTAAATTTATGTTTTCGAAACGTCCAGTTTTAAAAATTACGGTGGTTTAGTTAAAAAAGACCATTCCTGACACCTTGCTTCGACGCCGATTGCAGTGGCATATCTGGAATAGGCTTGTTCATGAAAACCTTAAAACGGACCAGAATGAACCAATGCAAGTGACTTCTGCGCTGTATAGGCTAAAAATAGTGTGACAGCTGTAGGTTGAAACACCACACCTCAACATTTGTCATTGTTCTGATATGTTCCTCAGATCAAATGCGAAAAAATTGATAGCTTAAGTGGCAGAAATAGTCGTGGAAATGAATGCTGGCAAATTTAAACGTATGTTGTAAGATTGAATCGCAACATTAGATTTTGTTGAATTGTTTCTGACATTTGAGTAATCATTGCCTAGTGTGCACGTTGTTGACCTGTGCTAACATGATTTGTTTGTTTTGGGGTCAGAAGCTTTGGTTTTCGCTTGCATTTGGGCGACGGGTTCGATACCAGGTCACTTGGTACAAAAAAGGATACCCGTTCGGTACCCGATCAACAAAAGGCCAGTGTGGAGAACAAGCTGTATTTTCGGTTTTTCCACACTCTCTTCTTTAATGTTGGGCTTCAAGCAGGGAAGTAGTGAATACCAATTTTAAAGTCATTGGTTTGACTCGGAGTTGAACCCGAGTCAACAACGCCAGAGGCGTACGCTCTATCCACTTGGCCTTCTAAGCTGTTTAATATCTTGCTTCTCTTACTTTTGGGTCTTTGACAGATTGCAACAGGAACAATCCGTTCACATGGACAATCACACCATTTCCCGGGAACCAGCTGATGACAAACGCGAATGCAGAGTTCAGTAGCGCCGCGAGTTGGTTCATTAGATTTATAATTTTGCCATGGAATCGGCTCCCCGTCCAGCCCATAGAGAATTCCCGATTCATAATATCCTCCAAAGTAGTAATTGCTGTGATCCGTTGGAGCAATGAGATTGTCGTAAATACTTTGATAAGATGCGGAGTCGCCAAATCCTTTGTACGCGAGCACTCCACCCTGCTCTTGACAAATCAATCTCGCTTTCATCTGGTTTCCATTTACGTTAGCAACGCAATATTCATAATTATTGAAGTCGGATGACCACCACGAACATCCTGATGTGGTGCTTTGCAAGTAAATTTCTAAAACAGACAAGTTGATGTTGGTAAGTTTCGAAGACTTTATCAAAACACTATGTTCAATAACTTATAGCATCGAGATAAGTTATAATCTTTGCCATTTAAAACAAAAAACTTCTTTTTATAAACGTAACATCAGGGCTGGTCTGATAAACACCATCCTTACCATCAGGGACTAGTCTTATAAACAACATCCTTATCATCAGGGGCTGTCTTATAAAATTCATTCTTACCATCGGGATCTGGTTTGATAAAAATCATTCTACCATTAGGGCTGGTCTTATAAACACCATTCTTACCATCAGGGACTAGTCTAATAAACACCATCCTTACCATCAGGGGCTGGTCTGATAAACACCATCCTTACCATCTGGGGTTGGCCTGTAACAAGCATTTTCTCCACTGATTGGTTCAGCATAGCAACAACCATGCGCGAGACAAAGAGATCGTGACGCAGTGAACGGAATTTCATCTCCGCATTTCACACGAGATTCAACTGCAACCTTGCATTTATCTGAAAAGAACAACTTCAATGAAACTCCACTGCCAAGTTTGGTCTAAAACAAGCAGACAGAATCGTTGCGTTTTTTCGAAAGCTAAGCACAATTAGCACATGCCACATAGGTTGCTTTATCGATCTTGTGGAGCGTTTGTTTGATGTGAACAAATGTCAGCCTATAACTTTGCACTAAAAAAGTACTAGGTCATTTTTACATTTCAAAAAATGATTGCTCATTCTTTACTCAAGTACCATGGAGAAATATTTAACGAGTTAGCAACGAAAAACGAACCCAATGATTTTGGGATTACTTTAACTGAAGGCAAGTTGTTCTGTTGGGTATAAGTCTTGCTCACACGTCTTCCACCATTGGTACCGCAGTTATGCTAGCTGCCACAAGTGGCAGTACGATAAATTAGAGAGTATACCATAATAAATCTTCTAAAGGTTGTCAAGAAAAGCAAATTTCTATGAGTTGTTTGCAGTCTGAAGCGTGGGCTAGAATGATCTTTTACAAAACATCGTGGGCTTTCAGATGCATCAAAATAAACTCTGGCTGTTGTTGAAACGATAGACCTGTAAGTATTTCTAAGTATTGCTAGAGCGGTTTCAACCATTTATGGTTTGTAGTCCCCTTCTAGAGACTATCAACACCGGTGGCCCCCTGCTCAGACAAAAATACAGCGTTACTTCATGCCTTTGAAATTCGCTGCCAGTTTTTCTGTAAGAATGTAAAAACGCTGAAAAGCGTCAGCTTTCTGCTGGCCGTAAGTGGTAAATAATCATTAATAAAACTAGAGCTCGTAGCCCCTCGTCGGTGATCGGCACCATACACCTTTCTGTGCTACAGCGATAACTTCAAAAAAGCCCTGGGCGATACCGATAATCGATAAATCTCAATTTCTTAAAGCGATATTAGTAATCGGTAAATTTTTCCGATGAATGTTGCGGTAAGTTTTCAATGTGTTTGACGAAGTTTTTTTGTATGTCAAATTGCAAAAATGTTTTCTAGATTTTTCAAAAGAGAGCAGTTCACGGACTCCGCCGAGGCATTAAACAAAACAAAGAGGGATTTTTTTTAATTGTAACAAGACTTTGTCGACACCGTGTATTTTTTCCATAGGGCCAACTCACTAACTTTGAACGCTGTGTACATAAAGAATCCTTTATCCGCGATAACAAAATATATTGCCATAGCGATATCGGGAATCCATAAGTCAAAACTATTTTGAGCGATAACGATAATCGGTAATAAGTTATTGCCGATAAATTATCTCGATAAATGCCCGTCCCTGCTTGTGGTTGATGTCCCATTGCCCGTGGTTGAGAACCCCTGTCCTAGAGTCATCATAAACCACGAAGATGACACCACCACTTACAGCTGATTCGTTGACATAATCCTGATTCTTGCTGACCCTGACAAGCGACATCCACCATTCGCTTAATGTATCTAGTGGAAGTGCATTGTTCGTTCACGCCGTTTGGTTCGTTGTACTGCGGGTTCCAAGGCAAATACACGGGATCTTTTCCATTCAACATCTTGTAAATATGACTTTTCTCCGGAGCTACTACTCCTAACCACATCCAATTGTCGACGCTATCCATGAGCTGGTCCATAACGTAACTGAAATAAAACCAATAGAAGCAAAAAAAATCAAATTTTCGTTATACTCACGGTATTACGCCGAAGCGTGTGACGTATGACGGGATCCATCTCCGCGGCTTAGCGTCTCGGCAACACAGGTCCGAAGAAACATCGCAGCGGTGGCGAACCGTTGGCGCCACTGTGTCCGATTGACAGGTTCGAAAATCGATTCCAAGATCTTCCGCACCGATAGCAATGCTTTTAACACTCCGCCAATAGGGCCAGAACGTGAAAAAGCAATTACCGTGGCATGAAGAATCCTAACTTTTGATTTTTATAATTTTGTGATTGAAGGAGCCAAAACAGGGGATATTGAAACTTAGGATTTGTATCCAGATAGTTTTTGCCCAACAGACTTAAGTTTTCCAAGCATTTTTACAAATAGCAACAAACTTACTCCCACGTTTCTTCGTTTTCGAACAAGCCCGCATATGCCACATCTCCTCCGAATTCTTCACATTTTCTCAGCATCGAATCAAAGTTGGAGCGGTGGGAAATCACCGCATATTCGTAACTACTGTGCGGAGACTTGAGCCATCCGTCAGTGGTGTAGTGATAGTCTGCAATTGTAGTGATGCACGTTAATTTTGGCTCTGTGTTCAAACCCATGAAGCAGTTGTATTTGAGTAGCTCGCTTCAACACAGCAGTTGTCATGTGTTGAAGCGAGCTACACAGCAGTTGTCATGTGTTGAAGCGAGCTACTCTGTGTTGAAGCGAGCTACTCAAATACAACCGCATCTTGTAAACTTTTGTAAAGGTCATCTTTCTGCTGTTGGGCGTGCTTTAAGCCACACGAGCATTTCTTAAAAACGCATAGTTGGTTTGGGATACTTAAAACTGCTTTGTCACCACCACATCTCATCATTGCAATGCTATTGATTGTCAGAAATTTGGACTTACCCCTTCTATTTCTCTGGCCGTTTCGAAGTTATATGACTACGAAGCTCTTTGTTTTTTGTAAATATGGCAAAATAATAAATTTATCTATCTATCTATCTGATATAATTTCACTCCATATGAATGGAATTGTAATGAGACATGGCATCTGTACACGCTAAGCATTGAAGTGGAAAAAAACGTGATTACTACCAAGATCAGATGAGGTAGCTGAGTGCAGTCCGCAAATTAAATTGCATTTTGTTCAAGACTCAATGCTACAAAAAGCATATTTTACCTGAATTTCGTGCGTGGTAACACGATGGGTAACCATTTAAAATGTTGCTGGTTGTACAGCAATCCTCGTCGCAATTCGAACATTTTAGAGCAAATTGTTGGGGAACCAGGGGACAGTCAGTGCGTTCTTGCGCAAATGTAGGACTTGGAACTGTAATAATATTTTATTTCACGTTTCGTTTCTAGTGAGGTGATAGCAAAGGCAAGTAGGCCATAAGTTTAGCCTACACTGCTGAGCTTTCCATGCAGGATTTCAATCTAGGTTATGGTAATGGATTTTCAAGAAAACTTCCTTTTCACGTGCGGGAGCTAAACATTCAAAGGGTTGGGTCCAAATAACCTGTAAAAGCACCTAGCAGGATTCCCCCATCTTGGTGTGGTAGGCAGATGGCCGGCAACTCCTTAGCGAGCTCGTATAGCGCATTGATCGCTTTCTCGCGATAGGAGGATAAATATGCAACTAAATACTAATAATGAAGATTTGATTGTTAGTCTGGGTTTCCTCACCGAACGAGTAAGTGCTTGAAGATTCGATCGATTGACTGGTGATTCCATTCTGTGACGTTCCAGTCAGATTAGAGTGAATATGTTGATGATAAATCGTGAAACTTCCACCGCTATCTGTTCAATGCAAACAGTTCAATGTCGGCGGTATCGGCGAGATTCGAATCAAGTCTAACATCAACTCAATGAGAAGCGTGTAATATCAAAAGTTGTGTTGCAAGCACAAATGTGCGGTCGCATCTGCATTCCTGTGCGATTTGAAATCTGACTGCAGTTTTTGACAGTAGCTCAGCGCAAATTACCGTTACCTCACTGAATTTGATTCCTTATTCAACGTAGATGAGATTATAGTCACTAGCCCGTAAGAGTGTTTAAACTACGATTGAGAGGATAACGTAGTTCATTTTGGTGAGTGCAATTTCAACTTAATAAACGAATCAATACACTGAATAAGGTACGAAAATGGCTTAAGAATGAAAAACAAAACCACGGTAGCTCATAACATTAAGTTATATGAAGTTTATGCTAAAATCAAAATTCGCTTTTGGCTAATAACAACATTGTCTAACATTTAGAAACATCACGAAAAGTCTAATTGACACTGACACTCTTATAACATTTGATGACGAACTCTCTAAACTTGCAACACTAATGGGCTAATTGTAATGTGAAACGTTTTTTAATATATGCAGCAGTAAGCTAATAGCGTTTTTTGACGTTTGAACCAACGAAACTAATATGCTGTTAGCATTGAATGAATTGAAAACCTACATACGTTAATAAACCTATAAAACATGGAAAATCGATTCGAAGCTATGGCGCTAAAGGGCGGACAGCAAAATATGAAGCTTTGAAGTAATAACACTAATAAGCTCACAACATTGTTGGAAGTTCATACTAAAATCGCTGTTGGGTTAAAACTTGACATTTCGACAACATAGATTCAGCTGCCGCAGTGTAAGCAAAGCAACACAAAACTAAAAGAATCAAACACTTTGATCTTTCCCTGTTTATCTGAAATATCTCAGTGATTGTCTTACTAGTGATTATTCCAGCGTGGATCGCAGACGAGCAGATGACAGATTGATGATCATATATACCAATGGATCCCAACACATTAGCAGAGTCCGACACGCACTCAGGACACGACACTTTCGTATTTACGTCGTATTTTAACACATCAAACGTCGTTGTACACGCCACTGCGAAGAAATAAGTCAAAGATGAATTTATTTGTGGCAAAGCAGAAGGAGTTACGTGAAGAAACGATGAATTTATATTAGCTTGGTGGAAACAACATCAAATCTTCAATATACCCGCGGTATTACGCCGAAGCGTGTAACGAGTGGCTGGATCCATCTTCGTGGCTGAGCGCCTAGGCAACACAGCGTCCAAGAAACGTCGCAGTGGTGGCGAACCGTTTGACGACACTGTGTCCGATTTGACCGGCCCGGGAATGGAACCCCAGACCTCCCGCATCGATAGCGATGTCTTTATCCACCACGCTAACGACCGGTAATACATCCACAAAATTTGAGAATAGCTTTGAAAAAAGCTGTTTTCGCGTTAGGCTTCAAGAAACCCTCTGTCATAACTCTTTGAGAGCTTTGAGAAAAGCTGTTTGTCCCAGCAACTCTATTTGAGTAGCTTTGAAAAAAGCTGTTTGTCCCAGAAGCTTTTCGTGACGCACTCTTCAGTGGGTAATCGCGTCAAAGTGGAAACGAGAGAGCAAGGTCTGGCGATTGATGAATATCAGTTTCGGACGGCAGCGAAGCGGTAGTTACATCAACGAATCCAATCGAGCGCAAAAACAGGTTTTTTCAAAGCTATTCTCAAGTTCTGTACCGCCAACCAATTATCCACAAAATTATTAATTTGTTGTCATGAATTCGTTGAAGCTTATAGTTAAATTAACGTTCCTCGAAGACTATACCATGCCGTTATATTGAAAAATATCTGGCAACACTGTACCAACCTTCTTCCAGATTATTTCCACGAAATGCAATTTCTGAAAAGACAAATAGAAATAATATAAACTATGTGTATGAGTCCAGCGCTAGCAAGCATCATGTGCTCTTGCAAAAGTTCGATTGCTTGCCACTGCCATATTCTTTGCCGAATTTCCGGTGCATTGTTACATTATAATTGATCGTCCGTGATACAACCGTGGTTTTGTGAAGCGTGAGGTGTAATACGCAATCACCCTCTCCACACGTCCACTTTAAAAGCCAAAAACTCATGGGGCTTCCGCATCACAAATAAACTTTGGATTTCGTAATCACTTGTTTTAATTATGACATTTAAAAATTGATCACGATGCAGAAAGACCGTGGATCTTTAGAACCAATTACACTGGGCGTGTGGGCAGGATGACTGATGATAAACTTATTGATATTAAAAGCAAATGACGCTTCTTCTATTAAGTGAGGATCGTAATCGCGGATAGAACTCATTGTTATGTAAGTTACTAGGATGTCGTGCGACGATCATAATTGTTGGGTAGCAAAGCGCTGGGAATTATTGCGTGACAAAAGAACATTATTTGGAGTGCACTTTAAAGTCGCCATATTGCTGCCGGGTAATTTACGTAAGTTGAAAATATTTGTTTCATATATAATGACGTACCATTTAATCCGTGTACGTCACACTTTTCTAATCAATGACGAATTGCTTCTGATGACGTCACAATACTTTTGAAATTTGAGTGAAATAATGCAAAAGGTCATACAAATTAGATTAGATTTCTAGTCTGGGCCCGGGAGCTTTAGGTTGCGAAGAAATATGTTTAAATTTCGGTGGCGGTGAATTTCTTACGTTTCCTATTGTTTAAAACTATTAACCTACGCCATATAGTTAATGCGAACTGTAAGCGTTTAAAAATAAGTGTTATGTGGCTAATTCAATGAAACTTTAACTGCTGCTTGATTTTGAGATTGAATTTAAGTGCAAAACATATTACAATTTGAAGTTAAAATTTAAGACACAACTAACTGTAAAAACCGAGTTTGCAGCGCATGAATTTACTGTGCTCATCTTTTGATTTTTTCAAGCGTCAGCCGTTTCGATAATGAATTGAAATTCAAGTAAAATCATGTGGTTCTTGAATAAATAAGGTGTTTCTTGTGTTAATCTCATCTTTTGATTCTTTCAAGCGTCGGCCGTTTCGATAAATCAATTGAAATTCGTGTGGTTCTTGAATAAATAAGGTGTTTCTTGTGTTATCACCAATCTCGTGCATAGCGTATCTATAGTTGCCCCATTATGATAGAAACACCTCAAATCCAAGCCAATCTTGCAAACAGAAAATGGCAATACTCAGCCTGGAATCGAACTTAACGTCAGTAATCTTCCGTGAACATTTCACCATGAACAGCTCAGATGGTCGAGTGGTGAGAGCGTCCGTCTCAGGAGCTGCAGACTTGGTTTGATTCCGAGTCGGGTCTAATCAATCACTATAAAATTGGTATCCACAGCTTCCCTGCTTGATGCTCACCATCAAAGGAACAGTGTGGAAAACAAGCGGGTAAGTTTACTTGTTGCGCCGTTGGAATAGGCACTTAGCGGGATTTCCTCATCATGGTGTGATAGACCGATGGCCGGCAACTCCAAAGCGAGCTCGTTATAGCGCTTTGATCGCTTTCTCGTGATAAATATGTAACTAAATGTAAGAAAAAATATATACCATTGTTTGACTGTTCCAAAGCTTTCCCTTCTTGATAAACACCGTTTTCCGCTTGACAAACAATTTTTGCAACTTCTTGTGTGAACGGTACCGGTATCGATATCGCAAAGAAGCAACTACCACCGGAAGTTGCGCACGGAATCAGCGGGATCAAAACATCTGTAACGACAGTTACATTAGGGGTGGGGAACTGGCAAAGCACAGCGGACCACATCGACTGGAAAATGTTTTCAGCGGGCCACATTTGCTATTAATTTTTACTGTAAATTTCGTTTTTTGAGGAAGATTAATGTTTTCTATTCTAGCGGTTAGCTGTACACTTCACAAATTTCTGACGCGGGCCGCATTCAAAACCTAAGCGATCCGCAAGTTCCCCATCACTGAGTTAGATAATCAAGTGGTTGGAAAAAGATTTTCTGGAGCGCATGATCCTGGCTCAATTCCCGCTCAATCAAATGAATTTTTCGGCCAAATGTTTTTTCAGTTATCACTTCACGCGGACGGTAGCGGCAGTGTAGCCAAGGGTACTACCCCCTTTTTTTTGACGAACCTTAATCTGGAGCATGCTTAAAACATTCTTATGAAAACCTTAGCTTTTGTAACCTTTAGCTTAAATGGAAATCTGCTCCTCCCCTCAAATTTTTTGCTTCCCCTAATTGTAAGATTGAGAAAACTACGCTTGAATTATTTACGTATTCTGAAATTTAAAGTTTGATTCCCAGGATTTATCAAACAGATTTTGAATTTAATGATATTGTGACATACTTGATACGTAATTATCGGAACTATAAACGTCACCATAGACATCGATTCCAATCAAAGTGAAATCGTTGAGAACGAAAAGATCCGTGAAGATATGAGGGAAGCTTTCAACCTGAAAAAATCATAAAAAAATCGTCGAGAGTGAATTACAATGGAACAATTTACAGAGATATGCTAAATTCATAGCCGCATTGCATAGTTTCTGGAGTGATTCCATCTAGAAGCAGAGATCTTGTTTTCCGTGAAATCAACGATGACAGCAAAAGTGCATGCTGTCACTGGCAGTGGTCGGATTGAACTTTTTTCGCAATCATTTCTGTGAAAACTTAATTAAGACTCACCAAACTTACGCAAGCTTGGCAATAATCTTGTTATTTAGTTTCAGGATTTCATAATTTTACAAACATCGAAGTTTACCAAATCAAACGCCTTTATCACTCCCACGCAGTTAGGTCTTTTTATAATTTGTTGATTATACAACATTGTATAAATGACCAAATCAACTTTTAAAGCTCTTAAAATCTGCAGACAGGACTTGAACCGTTAACTTTGCAACAAACTTGGATGTCCTGTTTTTGT
This sequence comes from Trididemnum miniatum, assembly GCA_964006365.1. Taxonomy (NCBI): domain Eukaryota; kingdom Metazoa; phylum Chordata; class Ascidiacea; order Aplousobranchia; family Didemnidae; genus Trididemnum; species Trididemnum miniatum. The sequence goes on along the minus strand of OZ023246.1, from coordinate 548,925 downwards.
TCGGTTGCATATTTATCTCTTATCACAAAAAAGCGATCAAAGCGCTATTGCAAGGAGAGCTCGCTTAAGAGTTGCTGGCCATCTGTCAACCACTCTAAAATGGGCAATCCCTCTTCAAACCCATAAGCCATTGATCCCACTAACCTTAACTCTTCTTCCTGATGGTAATATGACCAAGTAAACACTTCCATCAAACTCAACCCCAATCATTACTTGAGAATAATGATCGAACGCAGTGAGGACTACATAGTAGTGCTGTTCCGACTCGATAGGTATATCATCAGGAGGATTGTTGAAATCCTTAATTTGAAGAGGAACAAAATCTCTTTGATTGACAAGAAGAAATCCTCTGGAGCTCCAAGCATCAACCGTTGTGAATTGGTTCGAACTTGATGAATACTGAAAATGTTTCAATTCCCATTAAATCCCAATGCAAAGCCGTTACATGATGAGCAAGAACACACCTGTGTCCAATCCAACCATTTCCACACATTATCTTCAAACGAAGTTGACAGTTGAGCACGGTAGTCGCTTTCAAACTTGTCCATTAGCGCTTCATATTTGGCGACACCATTAGTTCGCAGCGTTTCGACGGACAGAGTGAGACGCTCTTTCACAAACAGGATGTCCAGGTTGTACGAGCAAAGTGTTTTGTCCGAATTCAGAGGTCTGAGTTGAAAACTTGATTGAAATTAACGGTTATTTCATTGCTTTCTGTTTTACTTACACGTTACAAACTTCTTTCCAGCTGTTGAAGTCAAAGTGGATTGGTCTCTCATCAGGATGGCACAGCTCGCATTGTTCTTGCGCTTTAAGATGCCAGTACACGTAAGATCCTATGAGTTTAGTCTGGGAGATGGAGTAGAGAGTGGAGTCCTCTCCATCGTCCCTGATCGCATAGAAATATCCATCGACGTAAGTTAACGAGCAGATGCTGAAGGGAAGAGGAATTCCAAAGAAATATGAACAACTTGAAGTGTTCCTGAAATATTTGAAAAATTAATGTCGGCAACGTGTTGTAGTAGTTCGAAGTGTCGTTAATTATTACGACGGTCATGATCGCAAGGCCGGTTGTATGTTCAACTCCCACCCAAGCCTCGTTGTTGGGTCAATGGATAAGATGTTTCATGATAATTATCTGTGCTTGGTAGAATCTGACAAGCAGCAAATCAAATAAGGCAGAAGCAAAACTCAAGCGGAAAACTCGGAAACAGCGACACCTCCTAAGCGAGTCTGGATTCGTCCTATGCATAGCGCCTCCATCGCTATCTCGTGATAGAAGGATAAAAATGAATAATCAAATCAAACTTGATGTCGATGAAAATTGCGAAGAAAGTTGACCTGAAGTACAGAACTGGTCCGAATATTTCCTCCACCACTTCGACGATGCTTCCATGCAAATATTCGTCATCTGGAAGTTGAACCAGACTCAGAACTTTTCCAGAACATCCGGATTGAACCCAGGAGGTGCTGCAAACCAACATGCAATGTTATATAACTCGTTTTGCTTCAAATTTGCTTAATTTACGAAACAAGCTACATTTCATGAAACAACTATGTCGCATTTTGTTACTAACACGCATTGTACGATGGCGAGTTTCCACCGATGGAAGAACTCTTGTAGATTGCTAGTGAGCAAATCGAGATTGAACTTGGATTAAGACAAAGATTTTTTCGATTTTATTTTTAATGAAAAATCATCATCCTACGGCCACTGTTCAGTAGATGCAGCCGAATTCATGTGCTTTAGCAAAGAGGACTGAGAATTGACTTGTCTGGTAGTTGGTACGTCTACTAACTATCGAGGTCATTTCAGCGAATCAAATTGATTATTTCTTACCTGTGCAAAGCGATTGATAGGCTAATGGTTTTCTGAACTAACAAGCAGTTGAAAAACAAAAGACAAAAAGTTATTGGTAGGATTTTCATTTTTTGTAAAACTCCAACTGATAATCTTAATGGAAAATCTCATCTACGCGTTTTTAAGCAGCATAGCTGAGGAAATCTGCAAAGCAACATTTGATCGTGAATCATTTCGATGAGGTTGGCCAATAGAGGCTTTACCAAAGTCTATCCAGTCTGGCTATTTGGCCAAGAGAGTGATTCAAGCTTATAAATCAATAAAGAATTTCAAATAATGAACTGAACTTGAATCTAACTCATTAAAATCTTAGGCTAAATCTTGCTGCAACCATTGGGTTGGTGACACGTCACCGGTAGATGCGGACGTCGGTTCAAATCCCACTCCTGACCAGATTTGTCTGATTGCGTTTGATTTTGATTCAAGTTCAATTTATTAATTCAATCTTCACTGTTCAAACTACAACTACCTCTTTCTCTTACGATCGTAAGTTCAGCTAATTCTCAGCACGATAAGTTTCCATTTCTTAGCTATTTTTGCAGTGATTAATAAATACAAGTTTACTGTAATCTATGTAGTGACTTTATCTACACTCCTACCTCTTAGCTAAACGAATTTTGAAGTAACACAAACACGGTCAACCATAGTTTGTTGATCTAAAAGCTTCCAGTTTTCTTTTAAAAGTTGTTGCTAACTTGCTACACTGTCGATATTGAATATAGTCCCACTAGTTTATATTTATTACTGCTGAAGTTTTTATTGGTTCCAGTTTTATCGTGATCCAATTGTTGACGAATAGAGCGCGATGGCGTCGTTTTAAAGCAAACTTGTCAGTAACTTATCATTACATTAATAATAAAATAATTGAAAAAGAAATTTTGTAAATAATTTATGTTTACCATTGTTAACATGTGCTTATTATTACTTCAATGAAAAAACGTTGGTTTTTAAAATTCTATTTCTGTGTAATTTGAGCTCGAAATTCATGGTTACAACTGACATTAATGTTATGCTTGATTAAAATTTTTTTCCTCTTTGTGATTCTACTTTATTAGGTCATTGAAAACTTGTGCACAGCAGAGGTTGCACACTTTTCATTGACTGGGCCGCTTATGCAGAGCACTCCGCAGGGGCGCATTGAGGGGGCCATTGTGTCATGATCCCCCCCCCCTTTTGACTTTGCCTGTTAGTAAAAAGAGATAAAACTGGTGAGTTATTTTAAGGGAAGTTTAGAAGCGTCTGCACTTTCATCCTGTTCAGGTTTCGGTGGCGAATCCTAAACTATAACTTTAACGTGAAAGTCACTAAAAATTATTACAAAATGTCGGCGTTGGCAGATGAAGTGCTCAGTGTTCACATATCCAGTTTAACTGGGCCTAATCACCCACCGGCTTCCTGCATCATGAAATTTGATCATGATGCAGAAATTCCTTGGGTTATTGACCCACTCAGATTGGACATGTGGACAAAATAAATGTGGGGCAGTTATTACGTTGGGGAATCCCTCCATGTTATTGCTTGGTTTTCCTTGAAAAAACTGAAATTTTGTGTTCGGTTCATCTGATTGCAAATTATTTTTGATAAATTCTAAATCTAGAATCTTTGCTTATGTGTCGAACAAATTGCTGAAACTCAAATACGAAGCGGTGACGTCACAACCTTTCTCGAGTTCATCGATTATAGGCTTTAAAAGTCGCGCATTGTGAAGTCACGCAATGAATTATTCGGAAACAATTACTGTTGTTTGGTCGGTATGTTTTGATGACCGATTATTTGGAGATAGTTATTTGTTTGTTGGAAATGTTTTCATTGTTAATCGCGCGATTCTTCCAGCGTTTTCACCTGTTCTTAGTTTATGCGACAATAACCAGTTCATTAATAATTTATTTTCACTGTAATATTTATTGTTCGCAGGAAAATGTTAAATAATTTCACTATTAGTTGGGAGGGTCATTAAGCAGCGATGTCTGTCAGCTTGTGTTGTTTCATAACGCGCTTCGAGCAAAGTTCCAAGTTAATGATTTTATTGAAAATGTCATTGTGGAGTTGGATAAGTTGCCTCCACCGCAAGCAAGGATGAGAAACCAGTTTGACAAACAGTGTAATCGGGGCTTGATTAGATATTTAATTGCAAATACCGCAGCCAAGAAACAGTTAAAACTACATGGGTGGTTTCTTGGCTATGATATTTGTTTTTGATTTGTTTCTTCGGGGACTGGGTTCTATATTCGATGGTTGTTGCAATTATCTGCTAAGCGCCAGGATCAAAAATCAAGTGGAAAATGATGGAGAAGTTAAAAATTAATGCAATCGAGTCCTGGAAGGATCTTACTATAAGACATGACAGCTCAAAAACTCGATCTATTTTGACGATAAGCACTTCAAAACATGAAAATCTAAGATTCAGATTCAGATTCAGATTTTATTTATTCGCTGCCGTCACTCGCAATGACTACATCAAGCAATAACAAAGCAATGAACAGAAACAAACATACAAGTTGACATAATCACAAAAGCGAAACAAAAATAATATTATACTGTAGACCGCAGAATGACAGCAACAAGGTGGCCGCGAAGGGACCAAGGGGTCATCGAGTCAGCAGCCACCTTGCAGTTGCCAATAGAAATTCTTACATCACGTACACAATCAAGATATCAGCAACATTGGCAGACGAAGCAATTCAATTAAAGATTTTCTAAAGCATGCATCATAGAGAACAAACGCAAAGCAACAAAGTAAATAAAACAAAGTAAAAAAAGATAATAATATAGAGGAAAAATGGGAATGCAAGACAACGGCTAGTATCCCGCTAACTGAAAGACGACTCTGAGCCTCAAGCCAATAATAAATTAAGTAAAACGCAATTTAAAATTTTAATAAATAATTTTTATACTCCTTTTGAAACTTGCTAGACGAGTATTTACGCATATCAGGTGGGATTACGTTCCAAATCTTGGCACCGATAAATTTGATCGAGCGTTGTGTTCTTTTTGTTTTAAAAAAAGGAATTTTTAATTGTTCATTACTGGAGAACCTCGTAGAAAAAGAGTGGGTAACATTTGCTGGAGTAAAATAATTATCAAATACTGGCGGTAAGCTTTTCTTCCTGTGATTGTAAACAAATTTAGAAATGACATATTTAGACAATTGTTCTAATGGCAGTATTCCAAGCTTTGAATAAAGAGGAGAAACACTTTCGCACCATGCTTTTCCAGTGATACCAGCTACAGTTCTAATTGCCTTGTTTTGAATACGATTTAATTTTAAAAGATAGGTAGGGTATGTTGTACCCCATACAGTTAAACCGTAAGTCAAATGAGTATGGACAAGGGAATAATACAACTTTAATAACGCAGTCTGAGGTAAAAAAAATTTCAGTTTACTTAAAATACCAACTGATCTAGCTAGTTTTGCTTCAACATACTTTGCATGCTCATGGAAATTTAATTTATTGTCTAAGATCACTCCCAAGTATTTAGCCTTGTTTACTATTTTAATTTGGCCAGCAGGACAGCGTAGGTTGAGATTGACCGATGGGGATCTAAGTTTTGGAGATATTATTAACGCTTGCGATTTATTTGCATTGAGGGTAAGTTTGTTTGCTATCATCCAATTGCTAACCCCATTAAGTTCATGGTTGATTCGTTGTTCTAATAGTTCAGTCGTTGGGGCGTTAACTACCAAACACGTGTCATCTGCGAATAAGCGAGGTGTACTGTCAATAGAATTGGATGAATCATTAATATATAATAAAAAAAGTAGTGGTCCAAGCGTTGAGCCTTGAGGTACTCCTACTTCTATATTACTTAATGAAGAGTTAGCGTTATTTATACAAACAAATTGACTTCTGTTGCTCAAATAAGATTGAAAAAAATTTTTCGCAATTCCTCGAATTCCATAATGATCCAATTTATCAAGCAGAATAGTATGATTTACTGTATCGAAAGCTTTAGCTAAATCAAGTAAAACTAACCCAGTATATAATTTATTTTCGATACTATCAAAAGTAGAGGTAGTAATGTCTAAAATGGCGTGCAAAGTAGAAAATTTAGATCTGAAACCATACTGACTTGGGGACAATACTGTATTCAAATTTAAAAAATTGATTGTTCTGGTATACACGACTTTTTCCAAAATTTTAGAAAACGTAGATAGTAAAGAAATAGGTCGATAATTTGTTAACTCAGATTTGTCGCCAGATTTGTAAATAGGTACAACTTTAGCTATTTTAAGACAGCTAGGAAATAATCCATAGTCAAAACAAGCGTTGAAAAGTAACGCTAGTGCAGGCGCCAAGACTTCAGCTGCAAAGATTATAAATTTCGCATTAATACCATCCGAGCCACAACTCTTATTAAGATTCAATTGGTTGATAATACGCAAAATTTCAGTTGCACAAGTAGGACGTAAAAACATAGAGGAAGAAACACGATTTTTCATATAGTTTTTGAAAGAAATGGAGTTATTGCAGTTAATATTATTGGCTAAAGTCCTACCAACACCACAGAAATATTTATTAAAGTTTTCAGCAATATCAACTGGGTTATTTATCATAGAACCATTGACATTAATCATGTCAGGCGAGTTTGCTAGCGGTTTGTTGGGTAAAAGAGTTTTCATTATTCCCCAAAACTTGCGCATATCCTGACTGGAATTAACAATTTCGGTTTGCAAATAGAGTTTCTTTGCAAATGTTTTAATTTTTGTTAATTTATTGGAGTAGATTTTGTACAATATTTTTTGAGCATCGGAGCCATTTTTATAACAGTTGATGTAGAGTTTCTGTTTGCGTCGTATAGATATAAGTATTCCTTTAGTGATCCATGGTTTATTTATTAGTTTGCTTTTTCTACGAGACGCTTTTTTTAGAGGCGCATGTTGATTAATACACGAGCTTACAATATTAACAAAGTTGGAGAATTTCAGATCAACATCATGCGCGCTTTCAAAAACATCAATGTAAAAGTATAATTCCAGATTGTTACATAGATCAGTAGCAAAGAGATCTTTATCAAAGCGTTTTATATCTCTGTAATAGAAGGCCAGTTTTTTGCGTGGGCTACTTTTTGAATTGCTAGAATTACTTGCGACAAAACAAGCCACAGGAAAATGATCACTAAGGTCACTTAGAAATACGCATGGATATATTAAATTGGAGCAATCATTAGTAATAATATGATCAATAATTGAGCTACAGTCACCTGAGATACGGGTTGGCTTATCAATAAGCATATGAGCTCCATTACTAGAAATCATATTAAGGTAAGAAGCCGATTTTTCAGTGCTATTAGAAGGATTGACATTAATATTAATATCCCCAAGAATATAGTATTTAGACTTATATTTTTCATTAATTTGCAATAATTTATCATTGAACTTCGAAACAAAGTCATGAACATCACCCTTGGGGTGTCGATAAATAACTCCCAAAATAAAGGTTTTTGCAGAATTAGCCGTCATATCAGATATTTGCAACCAAATATCTTCACAATCGGACTTAAGTTCGTTTTTATCTAAGATCTTTACAGTGAAATCGTTTGAGACAAGGACTCCTACACCACCAGCATTACTTCTTGAATCCGAATGTAAGATAGGTTGGTACCCAGCGAGAGAAATGTTAGTCAGTAGTGAATTTTGTATTTTGGTTTCTGTTAGACAAATAATATCAGGTAAATATTCGAAACTTTGCAAAAGATCGTGATTCAAGGCATCTATGTTTTTATAGACTGATCTGATGTTTACATGTAAAAGAAAAAGACGCTTTTTCTGTGCTGAAACTGGGAGGGCGTTGTAGGCCTCAAGCACTCGGCAAGAATTCAAGTTACTCGTTATCGAATTGTGCAAAGAAAGATTTAAATCAAACCGATTAGTTGCAATTTGCGTCGAGTCACTAATAACATTTTGAGATGTTGGACTCGAGGCCCAGTCGTCATCCTCGTGATGCGACAAACCGCTGACATACATTAAACGTTTTCCTCAAAAAAGAAAAAGAAATTGGGGTTCAAATCTCCGTAGGCAAAAAACTATGATCGAAGAAACAAAAGTCTAGCTGTGTAGCTGGTTAAAAGGCAGCGAAGCAGCGAACAGCAAAGAAGTACGTGACCAAGTACGTATTAAACGTGATAACACATATAGGCAAACAAATACTCTAGTAACAAAACTCTTAATAACAAAAAGGTTTACAATAACTCAAGTAGAAGCTTTTCATTTTTCAAGCGTGCTCATGTGACGGCAGATGTGTTTCACATCTTAATTCTAAAGTCAATAAAACGTTCCACAATACGCAACGCTATTGAAACCATTTTTTCTTTCTTGTATGACAATGAAGTCACTTGGGCAATCTTTGCATATAAATCGAGGTCTCGCCCCGCATTTGGTTGCGTCACTAGTTCGTGGCAAAGTGGAAACAACCAGTGATTGTTGCCAGACCGTACAGGAAGGAGGAGATGCACCCTATCACAACATAAAAAATACCAAAAAAAGTGTGAGATAGTTTCAAATACATTCAACAAAGTTCAAAGCTTTTTACAGAGAGTATCTCATGAACTTAAAGAGCTTATTTATACCCTTTTCCGCTTCTCAGCTTCTAACGTCTTTGCATTTCATTTACTTTCAGCCTATTTCAAAACTGCTACCCCCTACCAAAATTATCTGCTTTTGGTTGTTGCTATGGTGACAGATGCAATCTCACTTCAAATTGATTATTACTGCATTTAACAGCTCAGATGACCAAGTGGTAAGAGCGTATGTCTCAAGAGCTGTAGACACGGGTTTAATTCCGAGTCGAGTTAAATCAATGACTTTAAAATTGATATTTACAGCTTCCCTGTTGATGCTCAGCATCAAAGGGACAGTGTGGAGAACAAGCCGGCAAGTTTACTTGTTATGCCGTTGGGAAAAGCTCTTAATGGGATTCCCCCATCTTGGTGTGGTAGACCGGTGGCCGGCAACTCCTCACTGAGCTTGTTATAGTGCTTTGATCCTATTTTCTCGTGATATGAGGATAAATGTGAAACTAAATGCATATACGTGCTGCTGATCACTTAGTTCAAGAGGTTGCCTGCCATATTCATAATGTGTTGCAAGAAATTGTTTATGCAGAAAATGTTTTGGTAATTTTAATAATGCCAATTTTTAAATCTTCTGTTTGACGTCAACTTCCAACGATGACACCCAAGCTTAGGTTGTTGTTTTTTGTTTCTGTCATTTTTATCTCTTCTCAACAAACAACAAATTCTGCTTCATTTCGACCGATCAAACATAGGTAAGGAAAAACCGCGGTGCAATTTACAACAAAAATTCTTCTTTCTAGTGGAATCAAACGCTAAGATTTTCTCCACGATTAGGGTAAGAGTTGGTTGCATGATCTGCACAGTGCTCACTGATGGTTCTTAACTACTTTTGCTTCAGGAGGAAATAAAGTCACGGTAATTCTCAAAACTGGACGTTTGGACGACACAGACAATGCTGTCATCATCAGCAATATAAGCAAGAAGTACAAAATTGCTTACACTTCTGATGATGACAGCTGAGTCTGTGTTGTCGAAACGTTCAGTTATTAAAATTACACTTAATTTTATAAAAATTACCATGTTACATTAATTTGTAAAAATTTTATAAAAATTACCATGTCGTTGTTCAACTTCTTTAAGCTATTTTCGTTCCGTATTTATTTACTTCTGCTTCGTTTCAATGTAGTTTTGTTTCGACAGTTTTCAAGTAATGTTCATGTATGTTTAGCTCCTGGGTTCAATCCGGGTGTTCTGGAAAAGTTCTGAGTCTGGTTCAACTTCCAGATGACGAATATTTGCATGGAAGCATCGTCGAAGTGGTGGAGGAAATATTCGGACCAGTTCTGTACTTCAGGTCAACTTTCTTCGCAATTTTCATCGACATCAAGTTTGATTTGATTATTCATTTTTATCCTTCTATCACGAGATAGCGATGGAGGCGCTATGCATAGGACGAATCCAGACTCGCTTAGGAGGTGTCGCTGTTTCCGAGTTTTCCGCTTGAGTTTTGCTTCTGCCTTATTTGATTTGCTGCTTGTCAGATTCTACCAAGCACAGATAATTATCATGAAACATCTTATCCATTGACCCAACAACGAGGCTTGGGTGGGAGTTGAACATACAACCGGCCTTGCGATCATGACCGTCGTAATAATTAACGACACTTCGAACTACTACAACACGTTGCCGACATTAATTTTTCAAATATTTCAGGAACACTTCAAGTTGTTCATATTTCTTTGGAATTCCTCTTCCCTTCAGCATCTGCTCGTTAACTTACGTCGATGGATATTTCTATGCGATCAGGGACGATGGAGAGGACTCCACTCTCTACTCCATCTCCCAGACTAAACTCATAGGATCTTACGTGTACTGGCATCTTAAAGCGCAAGAACAATGCGAGCTGTGCCATCCTGATGAGAGACCAATCCACTTTGACTTCAACAGCTGGAAAGAAGTTTGTAACGTGTAAGTAAAACAGAAAGCAATGAAATAACCGTTAATTTCAATCAAGTTTTCAACTCAGACCTCTGAATTCGGACAAAACACTTTGCTCGTACAACCTGGACATCCTGTTTGTGAAAGAGCGTCTCACTCTGTCCGTCGAAACGCTGCGAACTAATGGTGTCGCCAAATATGAAGCGCTAATGGACAAGTTTGAAAGCGACTACCGTGCTCAACTGTCAACTTCGTTTGAAGATAATGTGTGGAAATGGTTGGATTGGACACAGGTGTGTTCTTGCTCATCATGTAACGGCTTTGCATTGGGATTTAATGGGAATTGAAACATTTTCAGTATTCATCAAGTTCGAACCAATTCACAACGGTTGATGCTTGGAGCTCCAGAGGATTTCTTCTTGTCAATCAAAGAGATTTTGTTCCTCTTCAAATTAAGGATTTCAACAATCCTCCTGATGATATACCTATCGAGTCGGAACAGCACTACTATGTAGTCCTCACTGCGTTCGATCATTATTCTCAAGTAATGATTGGGGTTGAGTTTGATGGAAGTGTTTACTTGGTCATATTACCATCAGGAAGAAGAGTGATGGTGAGTGCAGAGGACATGGTCGGATTCTGAAATAATAAATCGATTTCTTAGTTTGCTTTTGCTTATGCTGAAGTAATTAACACGAAATGGCGTTGGGAATTAAGCAAATTACTCAAAGACTTTCTCTAATTTTTCTAAACAGCGAAAACCCTTTTTAATAATGATTTTCATCCAGTTTGCCGCTATCGGTAAACCACAATGACAGTGATTAGCACGACTAGAATTTTTTGGAATCCATATGAGCTCTAAGCAGTTACGAAGAATTTCAATTAATGAATTTAGCTGGAATCTAACCCGTAAAGATATCAGGAAAAAATAATTTGCCTAAGATCTTAGTGGGTTAGATTCAAGTTCAATTCGTTAATTGAAATTTTGTATGTTGACTTATAAACTTGAAACACTTTCTTAGATGCATAGTGCATAGGGTAGATTGGACAGCCTTCGGTAATGTTTTCATTGCTTACTCCCAATTGGCGTGCAGTTATATAGCAACTGACAAGTTGCTCACAAACCTTACTGTGAGTGTGATGATACAACCTGGCAGAGTTTAAGTTCATTATCAGATGGACATCTTTCAACTAATGTTTGTGGTCATGATGAAGAGGACGTCTGAGCGGCACGTATCTACGCATGAATGAGAGGTTGAGTTTATATTTCAGATGGGGAATTTTCCGCACTTGTTTAAAAGTCTCTTCATCACTAATGACGTCACAATCGGCATCGACATGCACGATGACGTCTATCTTTCGTATGATTTTGTATCAGGTATACGTCATTATGATTGCATTGTTAATTCTACATGAACTTGAATGACCTGTTGATATTACGTTAGATTTTTTGCTTCCACTCATCCCATGCAATACTTTCAACGACAAATGCTTCTTCGCGGTATCGATGCCGGTTCCGTTCACTCGCGATGCCGCCGAAACCGTTTGTCAAGCGCACGATGGAGTGTATGAAGAAGGTGGAACTGAGGAGGTTCCTGTCAACAGTGAGTAGGAAAAAATTAAAGAATTAGATTTTTTTGATTACGTTTGCTTCACGCTAACATCTTGGTGGGTTAGATTCAAGTTCAATCTATTAATTGATATTCTTTATACATTGACTTATAAGCGTGAATCCCTCTCTCAGCCGCATAGCTTGACTGGATAGACTTCGGTGTATTAGACTTCATTTCTTAATCTCATATGATTGGATAAGATTGAAAACGTGTTGTTTTTGCATTGTTTCTTTTTTTGTCCTATTTTGTTTTTCTGCTACTTCTCGGTCGACTTAGTAGCTGGTTGTACTAACATTGTAAAGCGATTATTGGGACACTTTATACCATCGAAATAAAGCTAACTGGTCAACTACAGTAAATAAATTTAACACACATTGTGTCGGTTGGAGCCTACTCTTTGTGGGCAAATAAATCACTTGAAGGTGATCAAACACTCCATGTTGTCCAGGTGAACACAGCTCGGTGGATGATGAAGCATGTTTGGAATACAACAAATATTCACGAAGCTTCATCTGCGCTAGCGGTGGTCCACACATGTAAGTCATCAACGTTCTGTCTCGTCGTGTAACAGTGGTTCATTTCCCGCCGTAATGGTTGCAGACATCACATGTTTAGCGGAAAGTCTGGGATTCAGTTCCCGGACCGGTCAGACTGGACGCAGAACGCCAACAGCTTGCCACCGCTGCGATGTTTCTTCGGAGCTGTGTTGTAGAGGCGCTAAGTCGCAGAGATGGAACCCACCACTCGTTACACGTCTCGGCGTAATACCGCGAGTATAATGAAGATTTGATTTCTTCATTTCTTCCCCGAAAATTATCCTTAAATGTTGACATTAGTTTAGAGTTAATCTGCTCGCGAATTATCCGCAGAATCATAAATGCGCAACAGATATCTAATACGAGAAAAGGAATATCGGTCTATTGAGTAAAAGTCTAAAACTAAAACTTGGAAGAGCCTTCAAGTTCACTCTTATCCCCACAACCGAGACACTGCACGTTTTTAACGCATTAGTTTCGCGACACATTTCATTCTTGATTGCAGCGCTCCCAATCCTCCGGCAAAGTGTACTTCTAAAGAACTTTGTTTCCAACGTCTTGGTGTTGAGGTCGGAGGTTCGATTCTTGATGATCAATTGACTGCATCATCGCACCGTCACAATGAGTATTCAGCCAATAACGGTCGATTGAACACGATACACCAGTTGAGTACTTAGGGCTGAACAGACTGAAATCGTTGTTTATTTCGCAGGAAATACTGCACTCCACATCAATCTTGCGCAGCAATGAAAAGTAGCATATAGCTACGGTGGGTGCAGACTCATTGACTCCTAAGTTCTTTTTGCTGTTCCCCAGCCTTGAGAGTTGTTTTTGAAATATCGTACTGTATTTTTGCCGCAAGTATTTGTCTGTTCCCGTATCTTGATGCGTGGTATAATCTAGTGCAATCACTGCCCTTGCAGTGGCATTTGAACGAGCATTTTTTAGTGGAATCGGTAGAATAGGCTTGGGGAATTTGAAGCTTGAGCTGATAGCGATAAAAAAAAACTTGAAGTTTTAAACAACATTTATTTTGTTTTATTGTTTTATTATTTTGAGCAATATTTAGTTAGCCAGAATTGGACAACTATGTTTTTGTGCAGCAATTCGCGCTTTAACGTGGAGAGCTTTAAATTACGGCTCATTTTTATCTACTTGAAGCAAGCTCGTTACTTGCCTGCATCTCCAAACCGTTTAGTAAATTATGTGGTCAGTAGTAGCAGTGTCTTTATATTTCCACACCGTCAACACCATAAAGAATACGATAAGATGAAGAAAATGTAACAACGGTATAAGAAAAGAAGCAACAAAACGATTAACGTTACAGCAAGCAGGTAGGAGAAGAGGAGTTAAAAAAAACAAGTGTGGGCATGGTTGCAACACACAGTTATAGCGCAGGTACTTGAAGTGCTGTATTTTTTATCTTTTGTTGTAGAAACAGTTTAACGTCGTTATTGAATAGAAATTTGTCAAAAGGGAGCTGTCTTGAGTTTAACGTGTCTGTAAGGAGATTGCTGCGTAGAAGAAATAAGTGACTTCGTTACTACTAACTCATAATGCGTTGGGGTCTATGAAATTGAAAAGTAACTTTGCTCAAAGTTCGTATGATTGTAGAACTGGGTCGCGAGGAGCTTGGATGCCTGCTGACAACGACCAGATCGACAGCTGGTTCCAAGTTGATTTTCGCCAATGGAAGGAAGTTCGAGGAATGATTACTCAGGTAGAAGAATTTGCTCACAGTTTTTTTTGCTTGTGAGTGTTGCAGAATAGCCAAGATGTTATTCTGGTTTCTTTTGTGGTTAGGACTCTCGATTTGATCACTTGGGACTAAAATGATTGTCTATCATGTAGCAGGGGAATTTTCCCTCACTGTGTTGATTTGACAGGGTAGGCATCGCAGCTCCAGTCATGAATATAATCATTTCTGGGTGAAAACATATTCGCTTCAATACAAAGATCATCCTCTCTCCGGATCGTTCGTAGATTACAAGGGAGAAGATGGGTCGACTACGGTAAGACACTTTTCAAATGATGCTCTAGCGATCAGCATGCAGAGATGGGCATGATCGTGGTCTTCAAAATCACTGAAATTAGTTTTGAGGTTATGTGGATGTAATGGTTTAATTGAAAAAATTTTGTTTGCTCTTTTTCTGTTCAAAGCGTTTGTATTGCTTAAAATTTATGTCTTTGTGCTACGCATTCCATCCTTTTTCAAGATTATTGTACTTATTTGTTGTTCTTGTTGATTGATTTTTGTTTTGTCAAGTCAGTGAGCCGGAAAAATGGTTGCAAAGTGCCTTTATTGCGTAGCAACAGTGTAGGAGCTGCACGGCGAGTTTGGAGATAAGCTGGCAAACATGGCGCGTGCCAACAACTTTGCTGATTGTAAAAATTTATCATTGATATTTTCGACTGACGTTTGTAAACCGGCCGTTGGCGTAGGTGCTTAAGTCATCGCTATCGGTGCGGGAGGAGGTCTGGGGTTCGATTCCCGGGCGGCCCGGTGAAATCGAACCCAGCGTCGACAGTGGTTCGCCACCTCTGCGATGTTTCTGCGTTGCACGTACCCAGACGCCGAGATAGACCCCGCCGCTTGTTACGCTCCGGTGTAATACCGCGAATATGATAAAGAGTACAGGGTGACCCAAAAAAAACGGGCCCCGTGTATTTAGAATAATTAGAATTGGGGCCCGTTTTTTTTGGGTCACCCTGTATGACATTTACAGATATTCGATGGAAATTGCGGCCATGATCACGAGATTACAAACATTTTGCCACGATCGATCGTCACCACAGCGATCAGAATCGTACCCAAGTCTTGCAATATCAAATGCGCAATGCGTGTGGAGATAATTGGATGCGAGCCAATGTGAGTAGCGCAAAAATGAGTGTGCTCATGTGTTTAGATGTCATATATCAGAGTTGGGGGGCTCAAAAACGAGCGGATAGATTGGATTCGAACTCAAAACGTTTTTGGTTCAAATTTTGAGTAAATTCAAGGCGTTGAGTTTTGTATTTCTTATATTGTTTATGACTTTATGGCACCAGGTCTTGGATCTTGTCAAGGGCGTTGGAAGGTGGGGGCTTATTTTTTTCAGCCCCCCATAGAAATTTTGAGCCCCCCTTCAGCCCCCCCCTTTTAAAAATTTATAACTATGGCTTATGGCGTCAGTTGTTATTCGTTTCTTTTCTTCATTGATACCATCAAACCAACATACCAACTTTTGCAACTTCGCGACAAAGGTGAAAAAAATTGCAATAACTGTTGGATTTTTTGGTAACTTCGTGTACAAAGCTCTTAGAGCGTTATTATGATGTCACTGTTAAATTTTCTCCAATTTTAAGAGAAACTTTAGGGCAAATAACAGCGAAACAACAAAATATCAAGTTAGCATTAGCAAGCATAACCAAGGAGCGTGAGACTAAGACAAGTAGATGTGTCTTTTGCATACATGTTTGTCAGAGTAAGTAATTTTGAGGGCAATTGTACGCGAGCACTGAAGCCGTCGTAAAACCACCAGAAGAAAGTGCAAAATATGATATATCAACTTACTGAGGAGCAATATTGTTTCAGCAATTAGTATGCAGGCTTGGTCGAAATTTATGAAGTTTCTTAGTTCAGCTTTTGGCTTCCACGTAGCGAAACTGCATCTCGCAAACTACAAAGCTGCTAGAGAAGAAAATTAACTTCTAAGGCTTTTCATAATACTAGAGAGGAAAATGAACTTTAAAGTTTTTTTTTATTACGCATGATGTATGTTGCAATAACAAGGAGGGGGGTCTGGGGAGCGAAGCCCCCCAGACGTTGGTATGGTAACACAAATTTCAGCCCCCCCTACTTAAAAGTACTTCCAACGCCCCTGGGTCTTGTAATAAAAAACAAATTTTTCAATATGAAGTGAGACGACCTAGTTTTTTATTTGCCTTCTAATGAGCCGGCTGCCGGTCATCTTACGCATTATTTTTTGTTGTTGCGTTAAGGTGACCATTCTTATTAACTTACGTTTGTTTGCTTTGATGTTTATTTATTATTTTCGTTGCGTTTCATTTTCATCACCATTATAAGCCAATTGTCTCAAAATAACAATTAGCCAACACTGTGGCAGCGGACGTATTGGTCACTTCTTGTTTATTTTCATTGTGCTTGTATTTTAACGTAATAATGATTTCAAATTGCGTACCAGGTGCGCGTCATCGTTGGGGGTTTCCCACCTACCGACCAGACCAGCACTGAACACACTTCTCGACCTACAGCTCACCGCTTCGTCTCAACAACCCGGGTTCGACGCCGCGAATGCTCGGCTTGATTACCCTGTTGATCCAAGTAATTTATTGAATTTTTCAAATTTCATAAAGTAATTGATCTAATTTTACCCTGTAAAAATAGCCTTATCAAATAAGCAGGTCCGAGCGAGTGACGTATTGGTTAAAGACATCGGTATCGGTGCGGGAGGTTTGGTGTTCGATTCCCTGGTCGGTCAAATCGGGCACAGTGTCGTCAACGGTTCGCCACCGCCGCGGCGTTTCTGTGTTGCCCATGCGCTAAGCCGCGGATACGGCCTCGCCACTCGTTACACGCTTCGGCGTAATTACGCGAGTATATTAAAGCTTTGCGGTTATCATC
The DNA here is from genome assembly GCA_964006365.1 of Trididemnum miniatum. Lineage (NCBI taxonomy): Eukaryota > Metazoa > Chordata > Ascidiacea > Aplousobranchia > Didemnidae > Trididemnum > Trididemnum miniatum. Next base: position 531,840 of record OZ023246.1, on the reverse strand, counting down.
TGTGCCTGGCATTACTGCTTGTTCTTCGTCGTTACGACAGTTTTGATTTTATACGTTGCTGTCGACGTGTGATCAGCGAGTTTATTTGTTTTCTAAACAATTTATTACTTCAGTTCACTTCGTTCTTGATTATTCAACGATGACGTATGACAGTGGCAGGCAGTTTTGTATTGACCAAAACATGGACCTCTGTCACTTCGACGATATCTGCCCAGGTGGACCACTCACTGACCCAATCATCACTGGTCCAGTGGCAGGAGATAAGTGGGCTCCAATCAGGTTTGTAACTCAGTTATGTTCTAACGACCGTGTTTCATAAGATCAAGTCTATAACTCACCCGCATTTTTATTCGAGTTCAAGTTCCAGCTCGAGTTCACTAATCGTTCGCAAACCAAGTTTAAGTTCTTCACTTTGCGAATTCAGGTTCTGTAATTTTGCCGAGTTTGTGTTAAGTTCAAGCAAATTTCGTCTAGTTTAGGATGAGTTCAAAACTCAGTAAACTTTTTTCAGTTTCGAGTTCAAGTTCGGCAAAAAGAGCAAGTTTATTGAGTTCGAGTTCGCTTGCACGCACACAGTTGCAGATTGTCAATGATTTCTTGATACAATTCGTTGTTTAAAATTTAACTTTTTAGACATCTTTTCATGTGGCAAGTGGAGGAAACGCGTTGAATCTATCTCAAGAACGCTTTAAAATCTTAGCTTAATGTTCTGGCCTTACTTCTATTAATATGCAAACGATGTCAATTCAGCTTCAGCAACACTGCAGCAAAGTATTACCAGCTCTGCATAAACTCTTTTTTCAACAACATTCGCTTACCGTCAAGCGGGACTGCGCTGTTTCGGGCTATTAACCCTCATCTGCCGCCCTCAGGCTTGAGGTACATTCATTTCTCAGATAGTCAGATTGCTTCACCTTGATCAACTAAGCACCCCTCCTGAGTTGTATATCCCAAAAGAATTTAACTTTTGTGGTACCTAACCTCATGTTAGATAACCACTCAAGTTAAATTCCTCTTGTGGCCAAGGTACAACCGTAAGACACAACGTCGTCCTTCCTGGCCTGCTGAATGGGAAGTCAGAACGACTTCCACGTGTTGGGTCAAAGGACAGACCATCCCCCATGACCAACTGTTGCAAGAGCAACTCCAGCCATGATTACCGTAGAGTGGGACAGCGCTGTCCCGAAACAGAGCGGTACAGCGTTGTTGTGTCTTACTGTTGTACCTTGGCCACATGGGAAATTTAGCTTGAGTGGTCATCCAACATGATGTTAGGTACCACAAAGATAAAATTTTTTTGGGATACACAAATGCGGAGGGGTGCTTGGCTGATCACGGTTAGGCATTCTGAACCAACCTAAACCAACTTATCTGAACCTTTTGTAAAAATGTGGCTCCACCTTGCGGTGAATGACCTATCAATGTCACACCGCTGACCGAAACTGCATGAAATAGCTAATCTAAACATGTGATGTGAAGCTATGAAAAATAACCCAAAAAATCTCTAAGCTAAACCTCGCAAAAGCAAGTATTTGCAACCAAAATCCCACAGCCAATACTCAAACCACAAGATGTATAAAAGATGTCTAAACTTGCAATTTCTTTACCGACAAAAACAATTGGCTTTTCCTGGCTACCAAAACCCCAGACTAATCATAACAACGTAAGTACAGGTGAAAATTACCATAATGCCAAACGTAAGCTTCACTAAACAACGCTGTGCGCAGGAAAACTGTAGTGAATCGAAATTTCATTTTGTGTGTGGTTTTTCTTTTATGTTTGCTCTTGTTTCTTTTTTTTGTTTTTTTCTTTTTCGAAAATAAGCCGCGTGTTACTTGCAGCTTTTAAAATAAAATAATTTAAAGAAAGAAAGAAAAAAAAAAGAGTGTACCATAAGCCTGAGGGGGCTGATGAGGGCATTAGCCCGAAACAGCGCTGTCCCACTCGACGGTAATCATGGCTGGAGTTGCTCTTGCAACTGTTGGTCATGGGGGATGGTCTATCCTCCGACTTAACACGGGGAAGTCGTGCTGACTTCCCATTCAGTAGGCCAGGAAGGACGTCGTTGTGTCTTACCATTTCGCTTGCAGGACGATATTTGGTGATTTCAAAAATCTCTCCATGCTTATGCAAGTCATCCTTTATTCCTCTGCGAACCTTGATGGTGATGGTGCGATACATCGGGCAAATAATGTTTATGCAGTGTTTGGGTCCAGGTCTGCTCTATCCCTGGCTTTATGTGCCTTATTTCAACACAATTCGCCGATATTTTTGTAGGGACGACGACAACGATTGGGTTCAGATTGGTTTGGATAGTGATGGGTTGGGGGGCCGTCTATGCACAAAACATAACGCCGTTTACAACTCTCCATCATGGGGCACAACAGTCAGTGACCTACATCTTCTCAAAGGAAACTTGTTTTGTTGCAGTGAGTTACACCATAGTCATTAACGTCGATCTGCCCATTTTCTTTTCTGACGTCATAATTGAAATATTGTTTCTGGCGCGGGTCACAAGTGACTGACGATGGTGACCTGGGTGTGAGTTTAAAAATTTGTCCATATGAATAATGTTCCATAGCATTTGCCACGTGATGCTTAGATTGTGGTATTGATTCCTTACTGGGGCGGAAGTGTTGAGGAATTCCCCGGAAACCATGAAAACGTGTAACTGGCTTGATTTTATCTGCTCAAACTTTTGTTCAACCAATTATTGTTGAATTTTGTGATTATTTTTAACTGAAAAATTGTTTGTTCTTTAGTATTTGGTTTGCGCAAAAGTAATAGAATCTGAGGCTTTTACCCCTTCGGTCAGGTGAACTTTTTGGGGTTATTCACACGATTCAACTTTATTCTTTAGCTGCGTCCCACAAGAGTTGGAAACCGAGCCAGAATAACGAAGATGAATGGATTCAAGTTGAATTCGGTCAATATCGAAAAGTGAGGTTTCGTTATAGTGATCGCTTGTATTGTCACTACTCACTATGGGTTTGATTTAACAGCTGTAACAGCTCAGATTCCCCTAGAGGTAAGAGCGTCCGCCTCGGGTGGTGTAGACTTGGGTTTGACTCCAAGTCGAGTCAAACCAATGACTTTAAAATTTGTGTTCACAGCTTCCCTGCTTGACGCTCAGCATTAAAAGGAGAGTGTGGAGAACAAGCCGACAAGCTTATTTGTTGTGCCGTTGGGAAAGGCACTTTTTAATATATTTAGTTGCATATCTATCCTCCTATCACGAGAAAACGATCAAAGCGCTATACGAGCTCGCTTAGGAGTTTCCAGCCATCTGTCTACCACACCAAGATGGGGGAATCCCGCTAAGTGCCTTTGCCAACGGCACAACAAGTAAACTTGCCGGCTTGTTCTTCACACTGTCCCTTTAATGCTGAGCGCTAAGCAGGGAAGCTGTGAATAGCAATTTTAAAGTGATTGGTTTGACCCGACTCGGAATCAAACCCCAGTCTACAGCTCAAGAGACGGACGCTCTATACCACTCGACCAACTTAGCGGGATTCCCCCATCTTGATGTGGTAGACAGATGGCTGGCAACTCCTAAGCGAGCTCGTTACAGCGCGTTGATTGTTTTCTCGTGATAGGAGGATGAATATGCAACTAAATACAACTAAATACATGAATGCAAATACATTGTTGCGTATTCTCTGCATCAGAGGGCGCCAGAGCAGTCGACTTAGGGGGGCCAAAATTTGAAATTAAGCACAAAAGCCGCTGTTTTCAAAAGAGTAAGCTTGTTAATTGGGGAGGCCAAGCATATTGATTGGGAAGTCTGGCCTTACTTGGCGCCGGCCCCGCTCTGCATGAATCAAGTTTGTTTACATTTCGTATTGCTTTATTTCAATAAACATCAAATGTAAACAGTCTTCTCGATTTATTTCCATGATTTTTCTTCTTTGTTCCGCTTTCATTGACAATCGTGTGATTGCATCACGCTGGAGCGAAGATTGTCGAGCGATTCGATAGCGTTGTTCGCTCACAATACATTTGTTCAGATATCTGGAGTGTTGGTGCAAGGCAAAGTGGACGCTGATTATTGGGTGAAAACTTATCACGTGGCTTTCAGCGATGACGGAATCAACTTTCAGCGATATAAAACTCAAGCCGGGGACGATAAGGTATATTGCTTGTCAACGCATTACCTAGCGGTGCACTGCGGGTTACACATCCTACGTGACGGGTTCGATTCACGGCTGGAGACGATTCCTCTTGACATATATAACGGGTGGCTGCTGATTCGAAAAACACAAGCTCACTCTGCAGTCTCCCTCAATTACTGTTTAATTTTCACCTCAATATAATTTAAAAATTATCAATTATTTATTATCAATCAGCGCTGCATGTCTATGGAATAATTTTGGTGCTCATAATAATCAATGTTAACTTTATTGGTGAATCACATGAATATGTTACGTAGTTATTTTAATTAAGTTGATTTTTGATGCTTAGTCAGTCCGGCAAGATTTATTAATTCATAAATAAATGCTTTTCTCGCAAATGCAAATGCACAAATCTGGTGATTGCTCGCTGTGGACGCTATGCCGACCTTCAGAGTCTTACACCCATAGGCGCAACCTGGGGGGGAGACTAAAGGGGCTGAAGCCCCCCTTAGCCTTATGAACGACAGTAGATAAAACAGCTGTAATAAATTTACAAGTACCAGTAATTGTAATTTCGTCAATAATCACAAACAACAGGGGCGGATGTGGGACACGCAGCCTCCCATCAGCCGATTTTAAACATGTTTTAGGTATCGGCATATACAATTTTTTTGTAATTTTGAACTGATTCAATAGCAATAGGTCTTATACGCCTTAAGCACACATAATCGAAAATGTACGAAGAAAATGAATTATATTTGATGAAGCTCTCAAAATTAGGGGCAAATTATCTAAACAAAATTTGCCTAAAAATTGTTTGAAAAGCACTAAAATGGCCATTGCAGTATGAAAAGTTTCAAAAATTTTCCGGGGAGCATGTCCCCGGACCCCCCCAGAGTCGTTTTTGCTTCTCAGTTTGCTTCAAATTGATTTTACAGAAAAAATCCACTTAAAAAATGTCGAAATTTGGTGCCCCTCTCTATAGAAAATTTTGAGTGCGCCCCTGACATAAACATTTTCAAAGGGCTTATTCACCCGCTTTTCAGGGTCTAAACGTCATACGTCGTTGTATTTGTTTTATTCATATTCATTTAATATGTTCATTTAATATATTCATTTAATCTAATTATTTAATCTAATTCAAACTTGCCTCTCCCCATCAAAATTTTCTGGATTCGCTCTTGAGACTTGAGTGCCAGTAGAAGATCTCATTTTATTGTTTAAATTTGCTTTTATGACGTAGACAACAAGCAACGAGTCCACGATTGCTGTAGTATCAAGACCTCTCACTTGCTAATTGAGACTTTGCATGTTGAACATCGTCGCATAAATTTTTTCTAGTAATCTGCGAAATTTTTTCTTCGTTGAGATAGATAAGCTTACCTTTGTTTGAAAAAATGTTAAACGACTTTTCGTATGCCGCTTCGGGATGGTTTAGGTTTAGGCCAGAGATGTCCAACCTGCGGCAAGCGGGCCGCATTGCGGCGCACTTAATGCGTGGATGCGGCCCATCTCCGACTCATCACTTAGTATGTGGATGCGGCCCACTCTCAACTCATTAAGGAAAACATTTTCTTTGCCATGCACCGATAGTTTCAGAAAAAACAGAACGTCTGACGACTTGAAAACCTTTTTTTTTGCTCTTCACCGAAATTTTACAACAGGACGTCTGAGATTCGGTGGTTTTGCGGCCCAGTTAATATTGCAGTTCGCAATACGGCCCATTTAATAAAAAGGTATACATCCCTGGTTTAGGTTATAAACTAAATTTTCAGTTTCAACAAAAACTTCGCTCGCTTAGTTGAACCAGTTTCGGACATAACGCTTAGCTTTCTTCTGTTTTAATCCACAGATTAGAGCAAAAAAACTAGTCGTGGCTTTTCCTTGTTGAAATTGGCGAGGCCTACCTCATCTCGCGGGCCAGTCAGACGTAATTCCAGAAAATTACGCGTTACAATGAACTAATCGTAATCACAAAAATATATTAGCCCCCCCCCCCCCGCCTTACGAAAATCCTGGTTGCGCCTTGTCTTTTAAGCTGAAAACATCAATCATTATTTTCCTTTTTTTGGAGCCACATGATTCCAGCTTACGTTTTTACATTAGTGGGATACATGCATTTTAAAAGATGGCCTAGTTGCTCATCGAACCCATGAAACCATATCCGTAGCCCATTGCACCAACCAATCGGCCAACTTCTGGCTGCCATCGCTGGTGTTTCGTACCAGTGCGCCATCTTGTGATGGCAGTTCTGGTTGAAACAAGGAACGAACTTTTCTTTGTTTAAGTCTTGGGTAAAATATCGCGGACCAAGCTCATTGAACAGTCGACAGATTTGATCGAAAGACTTGTTTGAGAGCACAACGCAACTTACGTGAGGATAAAACTCGTTCTAGTTTGGTATGACGTTATGTCAAAGTCTTAGCAATCCAGTGTTTCCATTTATTTATATCAATTCATGTGATTGATTCCGATTAATTGTTCAGCTTTTCACCGGAAGCACGGACCGCAACTCCATAGTTGAAAGTTACTTTCGGGAACCGATCACGGCCCAATACATTCGCATTTTACCACAGACGTGGATGAATAACATTGCGCTTCGCTTTGATGTGATTGGATGTGAACTTCCAGGTAAGAAATCGATTACATGGCAGTTATTTGCTCATAATAGTCAGTGCTAACGTCATAGTTTTTAACGATATTCTCCATTCTATGACATCATAATGTTGGAACAATAAAAGCTCGATCATGTAACTCGACCCAGTATTTCAGTTGGAAAGTCACCGTTACGTCGTAAGCGTTCCGAGCTAGGGCGGTAACGGAAACCGAAACCTCAAACGCGGTTTAGAGGAAATTTTTGAAACCTGTTAAGATCAGTTTTTAAAAACCTAAACTTAAACCAAGACCGTTTTTTCTTGAAACGCAAACACCGAAACTGAAACTAAAACCTGTTCAAAATTTTCTACGGTTTTTGGTTTAAAAAACTGTCACCACCATCACTAATAGCACTGTCCCTTTAATGCTGAGCGTAAAATAAAGTAGCTGTAAACATCAGTTTTGAGATTTGGTTCGATACGGCTTGGAATCAAACGAGTGGACGACTCCTGAAGCAATTGTTTTACTCACACGGCCATCTAAGCTGCTACTTATCTTTGTAGTAGAGCACTGGATAATCTCTATTCAGTGTAAAATAGCTTTCTTGGATGAAACTTAAATCAAAATTAAAACTCAAAAACTGAAGTTTGTCGTAAGTAAAACTGAAACCAAAACTGGAACCTATTTTCCAACAGCTGTGAAACTGAACCGAAACAGAAACCTAACACTGTTTTTCATCACACCGAAACTGAAATCCTAATCCCACGTAGCTGGGTTTCCTCCTTTAATTTTAAGATTGTACTCACTTTTATGTAGTCGTGCTTGATTTGTGAAAAGCCTACACAGTTAGTGCGTGAATGCAAGCGGGCCAGCCGGGCATCACCCGAAATTGGAAAAGTTATACCAAAAAAAATTAACGTTAATTTTAGAATTGTTAACAACGTGGTTTAGCTCCTTACAGTATCGCGCACAGGTAGCAGATCCTTTGGGGTGGATTCCATTCACGGCTGGAGCCAATTGCATTTGACATCATGCTAATTTGAAGAGTACAAGCTTACTCCGCAGCCTCCCTCAAGTACTGTTGAAATTAAAAATAACCTCAGTTATTTGGACTTTTTACTGGCGTCATCGCTCATGTAAACTTGTTTATCTTCAGGTTCATTTTTTGCTTATGACGAAAACAATGAAATGCGAGGTAAGTTTAGAAATGATTAGTTCAACATAAATCGCGTAATTACAAGAATCGCATTTGCTTTTGGAAGCGGTTAATTTTGATGACATAAAACGAGTGTCAATCGTCTAGAACTGGTGACGTTTCGTTCTTCACAGTTACGTGTACAACAAAGTTTGATGTGTTGAAATACGATGTGAATACGAAAGTGTCGTGTCCTGAATGTGTGTTGGACTCTGCTAATGTGTTGGGAAGCACTGGTGTGTACGATCATCAATCTGTCATCTGCTTGTCTGCGATTCACGCTGGAATAATTTCTGGTAAGATAATCATACGAATCAAAAACAATATGCGGCGCTTGGCGTAATGCTTGAAGACATCGCTATCGGCGCCGAAGGTCTGGAGTTCCATTCCCTAGTCCGTTAAATACGACAAAGTGTCGTCTTAGGCTCGTCTCCGCTGCGACGTTTCTTCGTAGCTGTGTTGCTCATACATTAAATCGCGGAGATGCACCCAGTCTCTTGTTACACGCTTCAGTGTAATACCGCGAGTATAATTGAAGGTTTAATTTTTGTGTTTTCACGGTTAGCTCGCGGGAAAGAAGATCTGTTGCACAAACAAGCGATGTGGTTGCATATGTTGCTTGCAGACAGCCCACAGGAGGCTTAAAACTAGCTGCCTAGTTTAAAGGGACTAGGACACTGGCCATGTGCACCTGGTAAGTGTGGAAGGAGGAAATGGTAATCACCGGTAACCATTTTTCATGCGCTACGAACAAAACTGCGTTGTAGTCCTCGGGGTCGTGCTTTTTCGCTTTGATTTTTGTGTTATACAAATTTCGATGTTAAAGTTGAATTTTATTGAGTTGGTATTAGTTTTGATTCGCATCTCGCCACTATCTCACCAATGTGAAGACACTGAAATGTTTGCATTAAACAGATAGCGGTGGAAGTTTCACGATTTATCATCAACATATTCACGCTGATCTGACTGGAACGTCACAGAATGGAATTACCAGTCAATCGATCGAATCTTCAAGCACTTACTCGTTCGGTGAGGAAAAGATTTTATTCAAATTTATTCAAATATTTTATCTCAATCTTGTTTCAGTCAGTTTGACCTCTTCAGCAATGTACTGTGACGTATATACGTGCGCATAAACCGCTTTTTTTCCAACCTGTAACCCCAAGTTTTTTGCGAAGTCTCTGTCTGCTCGTTCACACTCAGCCAGTCCGGCGCAGTCAGTAGGGCGTCGCGGCGCTTCGCCCTTTATGACGTGTGTTGACCTTTTTCTTAGATGTTCAATCAGTGTTGGCGGATGGAAACAGGGCCTCTTATTGTCTGAACCCGGCCCTGCCCCCCTGATTTTTTCCTGACTACCCCTGAGTCAGCCATGTTTGTACGAAATCCTTTATTAAATCAATATTTACTCAACACATTGTTTCCACAGCTCCATCTCCCATCCTTCTATCTGCCCACGTCTCATGTCCACTTGTCCTTCCACAATTCGTGAGAAGTTGCGAGGATGTCAGTTTGTCCAAGACCGATTGTCTGCTTCGCGGTTGCTGCTTCCACGATTTCGGTTCCAGTTATCCACGTTGCTACCACGAACCTCCATCAGGTAAGTACTCGGTGGTACTTTGTGTGAATTGATCGGGTAGCCTGCCTAAATTGATCGGGTAACCTGCCTAAATTGATCGGGTAGCCTGCTTGATTTGCTCGGGTAATTTGAATAAAAGCATTAAGTATTTTGTGTGAATCGACAAAGCAACCCGAGAAAGCATTTCTCTAGTTTCAACAATTTTGTTTCTCGTTTTAGGAGATCTTTTTACCTCGGACAAATGGTTGAAATCTCCGTACAGTAGCTACGAGTACACAGTGATTTACTTCGATTTAATTGATTTTTCGGAGCAGCTTGAGCGTTGTCGGGATGTTGGTGGCGAGCTCGCTTATGCAGGGCTCGATGACATCATTTCATGGAAGTAAGATTGGTTTTTTGTTTCGCAATGAATCGAACCCGAGTTTACTGCTCCAGCAAAGGCAGACACTCCTTGTCATTTGATCAACCTTCATCGCAGATAAATCTTTATGTACGATTTGTTTGTACTGTACTTATCTCTCAACCATTTCGAAGACACAACTCGTTGCTGCATCAGCTTGATTCAAATTTTCAAATTCTATTGAACAGCAACTGAAGGAGAGTGCGAAGTAAGCGTCGAGTCAGCAGCCACCCGGTGTATATGTCAAGTGGGGTCGGCTCCAGCCGTGAATCGAACCCGTCGCATAGCATCTGCAATCTATGCGCGGTATCACTGGACGATGTCGTGTGAATTTATGTGTTTTGTTACAGCTACGTAATGGACAACATTCTTAATGCTGTGCCGGTTTTGACTAGCTATGGTCTGCATGACTTGTATCAAAATGAAACATATTACCGACTCGATGGCAAGCGACCAGAGTATATTAAATGGCATCTTGGAGAACCGAATGTTGTGGCCGAACACTGCGTGGGAATTTTGAATAAAGCTTTATTTGACATTCCCTGCGGTTCATTCGCCAAGTCAGGATTGTGCCAGAGAATTAGTTGTAAGTCAAAATTGTTTCTTGTTATCTTCGAGGTGAGAAATAAATAAGCTATAATAGTCTGCGAAATAATTAACGACACTGCTTCGAAGTCAGGAACCAGGGACTCTGAACAAGAGTGTGTGAAACACAATCACTGGCACTGGTATTCTGCTGTGCTGATTGCTTTGAACATTTCCACCAATAACGTAATTATCGCGTATAACTCTGCATGTGGAGGGGAAAAGTTTTGTCGAAAAATTAAATTTTTTGTTTCTATGGTTAATGATAAGGAAGTTGATATTTTTACGGGCCCATAACATTTGTCTCTTTGGTTTATTTTATTACTTCGTCACGCTCTCGCAAAATCGGGAAGAGAGCGAAGGGATAATAAAAGAAACAAAGAGCTTATGTGTAGTTGTGTACGGGCCCGTACAAATAGCCGCTGCCTGATGATAAATCCAATATATGTTTTCTTAATTCAAAAATTTGAAGAAGACAGAGCAACAGTAGTAAGCAAAAATTAAAGCTGAAGAGAAGGTCGCAATATCGATGCTGATAGTGTTTTTTCAGTGCATTGTTTTTGGCTTACATCATTCTGTTCACATCATGTTCGTTCCATAAGATCAACAAGCAAGCAGTCTGCTTAGATTTTGAGGAAAGAGAAGGATTTTGTCTGCTTGTTTCTAACCAAACTAGGCAGTGGAGTTTCGTTAAAGTTGTTCTTTTCAGACAAATGCAAGGTTGCAGTTGAGTCTCGCGTGAAATGTGGAGATGAAATTCCGTTCACTGCATCACGATCTCTCTGTCTCTCTCATGGTTGTTGCTATGCTGAACCAATCAGTGGAGAAAATGCTTGTTACAGGCCAGCCCCTGATGGTGAGGATTGCTCTTTGTAAACCCTTGATAATTAATATTACCAATAAATCTTTGGTAGAGAAGCATCTTTTTACAGAACCATGAAGTAGCTTTTGCCGGCAGATTCAAAATTGCCAACACATTTATTCAAATTCGAAGGGTTTTCGACCCGTTCTCTTGGTTCTCTTTAGTTCTAGTTAAGTTCGAAGAGCATTATTTTTCTCTGAAGAGGGCCAAAAGAAGGGATCGAAAATCTTTTAAATGTGTATAAAGTCCATGCGGCTGCTATTGTTCAAACAATGATGCAACTCACTGAAGCGAAGCCTAGCGCGCGTGATTGCGAAATTCTAATGTTCATTGAACTTTGTCTCATTCTAAGGAAACAATTTTATTTATTAATGATTATGTATTGATGCTAGAAGTCACAGAACAAAGTTGGAGAAGAAACCGCATTGCCGCGTGATTACTTTGATGCTGTCTGTTTCAGATACTTATTTACAAAGCACCTCGTCAGGATGTTCGTGGTGGTCATCTGACGTCAATGATTACGAATATTGCTCTGCACCAATCAGTGGAAACTGGCAAACAGCTAGAGTGTTTTGTCAAGATCAAGGTGGAGTGCTCGCTTACAAAGGGTTCGGCGACTCTGCTACTTACGATTCGATTTACCAAAATGCGATCGCGCCGACCGGCGCAGGAAATTACATGTTCGGAGCATACTACGATAACCAGCGGGTTCTGCGTGGTTTGGACGGTGAAGCGTTGGCCTGGCAGAATTATCGAAGCGGGGAACCAAAAGGCTATGGCGGTTGTATCCGGATATGCGACACTGTGGCTCCGAGTAAGTGGTGCGAGCAGAATTGCCTCCAACCTGCTGATACAGTGAAAGGCGCTGTTTGTCAGAGACCAAAAGGTGAGGCTTTGGAACTTTGTTGCATTTTTGTTGAATGGAAAACGGCATCGTCATCGGGGTTCATTTTAACACGGTGATCAAAGCTACCTTTGTACAAGTAGTAGTAGTATTGTCTTGTATTACCGCACCGTCAACACGACAAGATGAAGGGAATATAACAACGGTACAAGAAGCAACAAAACGATTAACGTTATGACATGCAGGAAGGAGAGGAGGAGTTAAAAAAAATATAAGATTCGGCATGGTTGTAATGCGGCATTGAAACAGAAAGCCGCATCGTGCCGCTCAAATGTGCCGCAGAATGACAGTGCATTTTTTTCAGCTCCTTCAACCAGCAAAGCTCAAGTTGCATGTGAAAAGCAAAACACTACAGGCATTTGCGAGCAATATGAGGAAAGCTGTCCACCGCATTCAAACTGTGTTGTCGAAAATGATTGGTTCGATTGTGTCTGTGACGTGGGATATTTCAAAATAGGAGAAGTGAGTTTTTCGTTTTATTGATGGAATTGTTTTGACGCTGGCTCTAAACATAATCAAATCTTCATTATACTCGCAATATTACTAAGCGTGTAACGAGAGGCGAGATCCATCTCCGCGACTTAAAGCCTCGGCAGCACAGCTCTGAAAAAACGTCGCAGCGGTGGCGTCAGTGTGTCCAATTTGACCGTCCCGGGAATCGAGCCCCAGACCTCATGCGTCAATAGTGGTGTCTTTAGCCGCTACGCTAATTAACAGGCCAGTGCTTATCGAGCAATGTTGTGCAATTCATATTTGTGCCGCTTGGTTTCTATGTAAATCCACATTTTGACGTGATTTGTGTTTGCAGAGTTGCCAATCTGTTCGTTGGTGTTCGGATCCGTGGGTTCCATACCTCACTGGATGTTATTACGTCGAGGTAAGAACTCATAAGCACTAGTATGGACGTGGTGGGCAGTAACTAGTTACTTTTGTGATTAGTTACGGTTACTAGTTTTCCATTGACTGTAACGTCGATATATTTCTGCAGAAGTAACGGAATTTGTAACTAGTTACCACTTCAGAACTTTAAAAGTTACAGTTACTTCTAGGGACATCTTTGACCGCTAAACGAACAGATAAAATTTGTTTAATTTCATTCCTTGGCAAAAGAGTGATCTGATCATCAACGCAATTCGCGTCAAGCAAACTTAACGTGACTAGTAAATTCGATTCCATTATTTCAACATAAACTGTGAAGTGGGCCGTTTTACTTTCCCAAGCAATTTGTCATGATTGTTGTTTAAGATGATCAGTGCCTACATGTCGTTCGCTTAGAAGTTAGAAAGTCAAAAGTTGATGATGGATTTTTGCAGCATGTTCGGTTGTAACTGTTACTAGTTACGTTTTTAAAAGTAACCTGCCCAACGCTCACCATTGCTATAGTATGAACATCAAGAACTCCAAGTCAGTTACAAGATACAACAGCTCAGATGGCCGAGTGGTATAGAGCGTCTGTCTCATGAGCTGTAGACTCGGGTTTGATTCCCAGTCGGGTCTAACCAATCACTTTAAAATTGGTATTCATAGCTTCCCTGCTTGACGTTCCGCATTAAAGGGACAGTGTGGAGAACAAGCCCGCAAGTTTACTTGTTGTGCCGTTGGGAAAGGCACTTAGCGGGATTCCCCCATCTTGGTGTAGCAGACAGATGGCTGGCAACTTCTAAACGAGCTTGTAAAGCACTTTGATCGTTTTCTCGTGATAGGAGGATAAATATGCAACTAAATAAAAAATAAACAAAGTCAGCGAGTCAAGCACTTCGTGTCAGTTGCAAACCATAATTGTTTGAAGAATTAATGTAAAATTTTGACTAATCGCAGTTATTGCAACTTAATGAACTTAATTATTCGCGTTCATGGAATTTGAAATTATTTAGGAATCGATCGCTTCTTTCTATGAGGCAGAGCAGCGTTGCCAGGAACTAGGATCTCATTTGATAAGCATCCATTCGGAAGAAGAATATCAAAACATGAAAGGTTTGAGGATTGTGGAGGACTTTAGTCTACTGACTCTTGCATAGAGATCAGGGTCAACCTGGTCGGTTGATGCAGTGGTTAGAGACATCGCTATCGGTGCGGGAACTCGCCACCGCTGCGATGTTTCTTCGGATCCGTATTGTCCAGGCCCTAAACCGCGGAGATGGATCCCGCCACTCGTTACACACTTCGGCGTAATACCGCGAGTATATGCAGTAATGAAGATTTAATTTTTTTTTTGGATTTCAGATTCTGCAGCGCAGAAACCTTCCCTTAGTCCACTGAGCATTGTTTAAAGCAGAAAATAAATCCATTAGCGTGTATATATCTTGTGAATACAAACGCAGATTTTGAATATTTTCATTATTTTTAGTTACAAAGTCAGCGGCGTCTCTTTAATATTTTACAATTTCAACAGACTAATATTCGAATTAATTCAGATTTGTTGAGTTCAATCGCTGGTGATCCGCTTGTATGGATCGGATTACGTCGAAGTATTCCCTGGTTGAGCAAAAGCGGAGAAGGAATGGATGGTTGCGGATTGTGGACGGATGGAACGAAATGTGTACGAAACAAGTATTTGTATTTAGTCGCGTATTTATCCTCCTATCTCGAAAAAGCGATCAAAACCTTATAACGAGCTCATTCAGGAGTTGCCGGCCATCTGTCTACCATTCTCAGATGGGGATTCCTGCTAAGTGCCTTTCCCAACGGCACAAGTAAACTTGCCGTCTTGTTCTCCACAGTGTCTCTTAAATGCTGAGCGTCAAGCAGGGAAGCTGTAAATACCGACGTTAAAGTCATTGGTTTGACCCGACTCGGAATCAAACCCAGGTTGCAGCTCCAGAGGCGGACCCTCTTTCACTTGGCCTTCTGAGCTGTTACAGATTTGTATCAGTCCCCAAGGACTTTGATTGACAGCTCGGTGCATTGTTTAGGATTTTGAGGACATTGGTTCTAACGATCTACGTCATGAATGTTTTGCTTATGACGGCACAGAGTGGACGCAACATCCTTGTGCTTTGAGTTTACCGCACGCGCTCTCGCGAACTAACGGTTTCGTGTGCAAGAAATTTGGTGAGCTTGACTTCTTCAATGATTAATCTTGCTATAAAATGAAAATTTTCAATTCGTCTGAATTTTTAGTTTCGTGAATGTCCCCCAGAGTTTTTTACGTGGGGGTAAGGTTATGATGAATGCATGCATGCAGGAACTTACATTGACGTTGTCCACGTGGCCAGCTTCCATGGGCTTTACAACCGAGGTTGTTGCTTTTAGTTTCTGCGTCATAATCAATTTTGTTGATGCCATAAATTGGTTATGACGCAGAAACCAGAATCACATACCACGTGCTCCAGGAAAATTGGACATGTGGATGGTGTAAACGTATGGACGTCATACATACGTATGACTGAACAATCAGTAAAAATCTTGGAAGGCAAGGTCTTTCGGCTCTCTCCTCCCCCAGCGGGCCGATCATCTATCTCCCAACGTTAATTTGCGATAATGCAAAGAAGATTCAAGTTTTTTTGAAGATTTCTGCCAGTTCTAGATTATTTTGATATTGTTTTTGTTGTTTTAGTTGCGGTCACCTTCTCGCTTACTTCTATGGATTGGAACATCTACCCTGGAGGGTCGAGTTTGAAAGTTAATGGAAAGGAAGTGCTAGTAAGTGGAGTAAGCAACTGCTATAAACAAGTGCTGTAAACAATTGTGATGTTTACTTCGAAATCAGTTCCGAAAGTGAACATGAAAGGAAATCAAATCTCCATCATACTCGCGATATTTCGCCGAAGCGTATAACGAGTGGCGGGATCCATCTCCGCGGCTTAGCGCTTGGGCAACACAGCTCCGAAGAAACATCGCAGCGGTGGCGAGCTGTTGGCGACACTGTATCCAAAATGACCGGCTCGGGAATCAAACCCCAGACCTCCTGCGCCGGTAGCGCTGTTTGTAACGGCAATGGCATCCTGGCGATGGAAGTGAATATATTATTATATTTCCTCAAATATAAAATTACCTCTTGTTTCTTGCAGCAAAACGATGCGAGTATATATCGCGCTCCATCTGAGCTTGATGTCGGCTTCGCCTACATTGTGACGTTCACATCAGAAGGTCAACCTGTTAACAAATATCGCTTGTCAAGTAACACGGATGTCCAAACACAAATCATCAACCCAGGGACGTTCATGACCGATGTGAGTTTCAAGTGTGTTTCATTTTTTGCGGTCTGATTCCCGCACAGCAGCCCCTCTTCACGGGAATGTAACCCACGCAAAATTTAGGAGATCTAAGTCACGAAAGACCAACGATAACAAATATGAAGATATTTTAGAAGATTTTTAGCCTACTTCAGTGTAGGCTTCGCAAAAAAAAATAGGCTGCGTCATTGTCTCCGCATTGAGAGCGGCTTACATTGCAGTAATGCAGTGGCGTAATATGAAAAACGACAAGACATGAATATTGCAGGAATAGCGAGAAGTATTGTATCGAACGAATTGAAATGTTTCTCGATGCTTAGTTTAGTGTAGTCACATATTTATCTTTCTATTACGAGAAAGCGATAAAAACGCCTTAACGAGCTCGCTTTGGAGTTACCGGCCACCTGTCTACTAATAAAAGACGGGAGAATCCGCAAACATATCCCAAACATACAAGCAAACACATCCTGCTAATTGCCTTTTCCAACTACACAATAAGTAAGCTTGCCAGCTTGTTCTCCACACTGTCCCGTTAGTGCTGAGCGTCAAGCTGAGTTCCACTGCTCAGATGGCCGAGTGGTATAGAGCGTCTGTCTCATGAGCTGTAGACTCGGGTTTGATTCCGAGTCGGGTCAAACCAATCACTTTAAAATTGGTATTCACAGCTTCCCTGCTTGACGCTCAGCATTAAAGAGACAATGTCGTCGTCGTCGTCGTCGTCGACGACGACGACGACGACAGTGTCGAGAACAAGCCTGCAGGTTTACTTGTTGTGTCGTTAAGAAAGGCACTTAGAGGGATTACCCCATCTTGGTGTGGTAGACGGATGGCTGGCAACTCCTAAGCGAGCTCGTATAGCGCTTTGATCGTTTTCTCGTGGTAGGAGGATAAATATGCAACTAACTAAACTAAACTAAGCAGGGAAGCTGCGAATAGCAATTTTAAAGTGATTGGTTTGACCCGACTCGGAATCAAATCCGCAGACGCTCTTACCACTCGGTCATTTAAACTTGTGCATCTTTCTGCCAACCAGTCGGTGACGTCAGTTGTACACAGGATAGAGAAACATATTTTGGTGTGACGTCGTCAGGATACAACAAGATCGGTGTGTGGGTGGCGGTCCATGATTATATGAAGACATTGAACATCGACATGGCTACTTCACTCGTGCATAACAGTGGTGGGTGTTTTCCTGTTTGTTAATTTTTTACAAGAACAATCGGTTGATGGAATGGTTAAAGACATCGCTAGGAGGTCTTAAGTTCGATTCCTGGGCCGTTCATATTGAACTTATTGTCGCCAACGGCTCGCCACCGCTGCGATGTTTCTTCGGAGCTCTGTTGCCCTGGCGCTACGCCGCGGAGATGGACCCCGCCACTCGTTAAACGCTTTGGCGTAATACCGCGAGTGGAAAGAAGATTTGATTTTTCTTTTTTTGAAGAACAATGTGTACTAACATCGTGATGTAACGCTTTACTTTTCAACGATTGCGCATAGCGTATGTAAACAAAATGACAAACTAGCTCTGATGATGACATGTTTTAATACTGACGAAACGTCTAGAGTTGCCTATATCTTTTTTAAAGCCAAGCAACAGAATGTGGCGTCCGGCGAGGATTTACGCCAAAGCGAATTGTCGCCTGGCGAATTGATCTACGAATGCGGGAAGAATGATTTCGCTGTTTTCAAAGACAATGACGGGGAGGTTACATGCCGATCGTACTCGTCAGGAAATCCTACTCCTGCTTTCCAAGTAAATATGAGGAGATTGTTTTCTCTTTATGTTGCACCATCAGGTTGGCGGAGCGCTTGAATACATCGCTATCGATGTGGGAGGTCCGGGTTCCAATCCCGAGATGGTTTCTATGATACGGTGCCGCTAACGGCTCGTCACCGCTGCGATGTTTTTTCAGAACTATGTTGCCCAGACGCTAATTCGCGGAGATGAATCCCGCCACTCGATTCTCGCTTCGGCGTAATATCGCGAGTATAATGAGGATTTGATTTAGCTGTAGCGTTGTTCGTTAGCAAAACTGTTTTGGCGAAGTCTTTCTATAAATAATTTTATCAACAAGCAAACAAATTGTTCAACACTTTTGGTTTCAATTCCAGGTAAACATCCTAAAAAGTGTTACAAATTCGAGCCCTTTTGTGAGTCATCGCTCCGTCACAGTCAAATTGCAAATGACGTCAACATTGCGCTGTCCCTGGAAGACAAAAGGTTTGAAAACAAGCGGCGTCAAAATGTGAGTGACGTGCGATGTTTTGTTGCTGCAGTATTTTTGTATTCAGTTGCGTATTTATGATCCTATTACAAGAAAACGAAGAAGGCGCTACAACGAGCTCGCTTAGGAGATGCCGACCACCTGTCGACCACACCAAGATAGGGGAATCCCGCTAAGTGCCTTTCTCAACGGCACAACAAGTAAACTTGCCGGCTTGTCCTTCACACTGTCCCTTTAATGCTGAGCGCTAAGCAGGGAAGCTGTGAAAACTGATTTTGCAGTGACTGGTTTGACCGGACTGGGAATCAAACCCGAGTTTACATCTCCGAAGGCAGACGCTCTTACCACTCGGCAACCTGATCTGTTAAAGTAACAGCAGCTGTGCACATTTAGTTGTGGTTTCTTACGTTTGATGTGATCGTGTCGGGGATTTCCCTCCAGATCTTCCAGACTTGATTGGCCACAGCAAACCGGGTCATAATGATCATAGCTTCTATGATTCACGATTATCTTTTTTGCTTCACATTCAGCTCAAACACGAACGAAGACATCAGCACTTGGACGTCGGAGGTGCAGTGCAGCAATCCTCCCTGTGTTCATCAGATAGCCTGCCATCGACCAACAATTGTCAACGTAAGTTGAGTGTCTAGTCCATCAACCACTCTACTCGGGTTTGATTCCAAGTCGGGTCACATTAGTGACTTTAAAATTGCTATTCACAGCTTCCCTGCTGGACGCTCAGCATTAAAGGAACAGTGTGGAGAACAAGCTGGCAAGTTTACTTGTTGCGCCGTTGGGAAAGGCACTTACCACATCTTAGAGTGGTAGACAGATGGCCGGCAAATCCTAAGCGAGCTCGTTATAGCGCTTTGACAGAATTTTTGTGATGAAGGATAAACATGCGATTAATCCAAAAAATCTACAATACTAAATACAAACCGAGGTTAATGGGCGTCGATTTTTGTGCATGCGCTTAGTATGTGGACCAATTACGACTTCGTGACATCACTGAGCATTGAAATGATGTAATCTTGTAGAAAGACGTGACGTCATCAGACATCAATAGCACATACGCACTGTTGTGTAAAAAGTTGGCACCGGACCAGTATGACTGCCCCATCAACAAAGTGGGGCTTTACACGGACGGACCACTGCGGGTTTCAATCTCTCTACCTTTTATCCCCAGTAAGTGATGTCTCTGTGCTGAGGTTCATAAACTGATAGTTGACATTTTTGTGATAAAATTAAAGTTTTACAAAAATCATTGAGCGTGATTTGTGGCTTGAAGAGTAAGATCAAAATGACCGATTTTTATTTCACCGCAAACATTGGGCTGGTGGAACGTCTTTGGGTTCGGATCCCACTCGTAACTTGAACGGTATTCGAACCCACGCCCGCACCGAAGTAACCCAACCCACGCCCGCACCGACATCAAACGTAATCAGCCAAAATCTGATTACTTTTGATTTTGCCTAAGATCTTGGTGGGTTAGATTCAAGCTCAATTCATCCATTGAAGTTCTTAATTTGAATTGGATGAGAAATCACTCACAGTTGCGGGTGTTCTTCAAATCGTGGCAAACCTTGGTTTCCAAACAGTGAATCGAAGCGTTTGTGACTTAATGCGTTTAATCAAGTTGTTGGTAATCACTTGTTTTATTTAGAGCCAGCGTTGGCAACATTCGATGATCTTCTACAGTTGGGTTCGCCTCCGCTCGAATTAGCGAGTGTTTATGGAAAAGATGAGATAAGTTGGCGACCGCTACTATGGAGATGGGATTCAGATAAATACGCTACACTTGTCCCCGGAATACGCAACAAAGCGGTCAGATTCGGGTGCGAGTTTCTCGTGTATTAGCCACTCGGTCATTTGAGTGTTGATTTTAACGATCTCCAAATATTTACAGCGACTCTGAAGAAGTTTCGACGTCGAGCGACGTTTGTTGGCGTAATGTTGCGGACAATGACGTCATTTGCCCCACATCTGGTGTCACAATCTCATTCTGGATTCGTGTTATGAAATGGCCGACCAATAATCACCAGTTCGTATTAAACACAGGTAAATATCATGTTCCGTTGATACATGGAAGATCGAGTTAATGAACAAATTCGTTGCAGTTCCTCAACGTGCGAGCTGTGATTCGTTCAGCTACGGTTCTGTCCGACAAGAATGCCTCAGCGGTTTAACCGAAGCTCAATGTTACGAGGAAGGTTGCTTGTGGTGTCCCACCAGTGAACCTGGAACACCTTCGTGCATTTATCCACCAAAACGTAAGTGCCATGACGTAGTACACAGTGTCCTCAGAAGTGTTCTGAGTTTATGTGTCCTCAACAGCAACATTTAGCGACAACACCGATGCCCCGATATTAGATCCTCCATGATAATTTTGATGACAGCTCAAATGGTCGAGTGGATGGAGCGTCTGCCTCCGGAGCCTAGACTCAGGTTTGACTCCTAGTCGGGTCTTGAACGGGGTAACCCATCTTAGAGTGATAAACAGATGGCCAGCAGCTACTCCTGCACGAGCTCGTTACAGCGCTTTGATCGTTTTCTCATGATAGGAGAATAAATATGCAATAATGTGATATTGAAGGACAACTGCGAGGTGTGCAAATATCACCACAATAAATTATCAAAGTCTTATTCAATGACATCAGCTTGTTTGTTTGTTCTGTCAGGAGATTGCCACGTCCCCCCACCTACAGACAAAGGAGCAAGTTACCGCGGACAAATCGCCAAAACTGCAACTGGTAAAATGTGTCAGAAGTGGTCCAGTCAAAGTCCACACACTCATTCTGGGTGAGTCCACATTTTTTATGTTGACAACTAGGATTGCAGCAGAACATTGCTAAACCTGTATACGACATCGGGTAAATAAATACAGAGCAATAAAAATAACCAGCTGGTTAGCGTAGCAGGTAAAGGTACGGGACAGCGGGTGCAAGCACACATTGTTTAGGCCATTTTCAATTGTCGGCCCATTACAATTTTCAATCACGAACGATTGAACGCTGTTAAGGGACATAACATGACGAACAACACATACACAAAACCCTTCGCACTTCCGCTTGTGCCGGGCGCCTGGCGCGAAAGCTGCGAATACTATTTTTAAAGTCTTTAGTATGACCCGACTGGGAATAAAACCCCAGTCTACCGCTACCAAGTCGACGCTCTTAACCGATACACCAAGCGTTAGCGTAGCAGATAAAGACGTCGCTATCGGTGCATGAGGCCTGGGTTCGATTCCCGGGCCGGTCCATCGCGCAGATGGATCCCGCCTCTCGTTACACGCTTCAGCGTAATACCGTGAGTATAATGAGCTTTTTATATTTTAATATCGAAGAAAAACCTTTAGAATTTGAATTAATTTTTTACGCAGAACTTTATCAAATTACCCGAATGCTGGCTTGGAAAGTAATTATTGTCGTAATCCTGACGGAGAACCTGGAGCTTGGTGTTATACAACCGACCCAGATACAAGGTTTGAATTGTGCAACATTCCCACCTGTCCCAGTGAGTATGAATAGTTACGCAGCTTGTGAGCTAACAATGCAACAATTGTTGGATCTGACATACCACAAGTCATTAAATATTTGACTACAATAGATTTATAAGGAATTTTTTTTTACCACAGTTAACCCCCCGGAGCGCTTCAGACAATCGTCTTTCGAATTGTTTTACAGTGTCATGCAATGTATACCACGCGATGCCCACGGCAACGATCTTTGACTAACATCGATGACGATTGTGACGTAATACCGAATTAACGTCAACGACATGGCCCAGTATACCAGTGCAGGTTACAAATCCTACGTGACGGGTTCGATTCACGGCTGAAGCCGATGGCATTTGACGTATATACCAGGAGGCTGCTGACTCGAAGAGTGCAAGCTCACTTCGCTGCCTCCCTCAATCACCGCATAGCATTTTGATGATTACAATTTGAAAATAACCTCAGGATTTAACCTCAAAACCCTACCACAATTTACTCCACTATCAACAATATTTTATTTCCAGACGACCGCTGTGTCTCTTGCAGCTCATGCACGATGAGGGTCGATTGTTCGGTTTCAGAAATGTCTGAAAGCGATTGTTACGCAGCTGGTTGCTTGTGGTGTCCCACCGACACAGCGGACGAGCCTTGGTGTGTGATTCCTTATGGAGGTAAAACATGCTTTATAAAATTGTGAGTTCATAATCATGATTGTGACGTCATTGTTACAGGTGCTTGGGGTTCAGGAGGTTCACGTAATGGGCTGGGAGTTTACTTGGAAGGTGGGGATACAAACTCATTGGTGATCATGGCGCAACTCCCCGATCAATACTTGTTCAACAAACACACGATCAGTTTGCAGGTGACTGTTGTGTTCCTCGCTTGAATGCATGCAATGAGCTGAGGCTTGCATGTGAATTTATTGTAAATATCTTCAGATGTAAAGCAACAAGGACATCGCCGCTTAGTGGTGTACCTTGGCCACACGTAAAATTTGACTGGCATGAAACGCAGGTTCTGTTACGGACCACAAAAGTTAAATATTCTTGGGTGTATAAATCAAGAGCGAGAGAGAGAGAGAGGAGATTGTCCCACGTAAGGTCAATCATTCTCAAAGTTGACAGTACATGGAGTTGGCCGAGTGGTTGGTGAGTTGGACTCCGGAGCTGACTCCGCGGGTTTGATGCTCAACAACGTCATCTTCCATGATGCGCATACTTCACTAACATAAAAACCTAAGTTGCAATTATGCGGCTTGGAAAAAATAAAAAAAAAGAAAGCACCTTCACCTGAGTGCGGTTGATGAGGGCTGATAGCGTGAAACAGCGTTCTTCCGCTTTGTGGTATGTTAAAATGTTTTAGATGAGAAAGTATGATTGAAGTTTCTTTTTTTAACGATGTACGTGCTGTGAGCGTTCGTCTACTTGTAGCATGGATCACGCTTAAAGAAGTGACTATGAGTTATAAGCTGTGTCTTAATTAGAAATGGACTCATGTTTGGTTCACATGGAATTCAAGCGACTCGTCTCTTGCTTCAACAATCGACTTGCTACGATCTCCTTCCACTTCTGTGACGTCACAGAAGCATATTGTTTGCTCGAATACACTGGATGTCACGTGTGATGATTCTCGTCTTTCTATTGGCTCAGTGTTGTCCAGTGGCGGCGAGTTTGATATTGATGACTTGCAGATATTTTCAGAAGTTTTGACGAGTGAAGAATTAAAGAGCCAAATGTTGGGTGAGAAAATATAAATATTTTGCTTCGTCTGGAACCATTTCGTCTACTTCCGCTGCTATTTACCCAAAATTTCGAGAAGTACTCGAACAAATTGTTTTATTGCACATTTATTCTCTTATCACGAGAAACTTGCTGCTCTTTTATCCTTGCGCACGTTGTACATTTATCCGTCTGCACTGCAGTACTTAAGGGTTTGCTTACTTACTTAAGAGTTAAAGGTGAAACTTACTTAAGGGTTATATATTCTATATATTTTTATATTTCGTTGCATATTTATCCTCCTATCACGAGAAAGCGATCATAGCGCTATACGAGCTCGCTTAGGAGTTGCCAGCCATCTGTCTACCACACCAAGATGGGGGAATCCCGCTAAGTGCCTTTCCCAACGGCACAACTACTAAACTTGCCGGCTTGTCTATCACACTGTCTCTTGATGCTGAACGTCTAGCAGGGAAGCTATGAATGCCAATTTTAAAGTGATTGGTTAGACCCGACTCGGAATCAAACTCGAGTCTACAGCTCAAGAGGCGGACGCTCTTACCCCTCGGCCATCTGAGCTGTTAAATCTGATCTGAGCGGTTGCCGACCATCTGTCTACCACACCAAGATGGGAGAATGCCGCTCAGTGCCTTTCCCAACGGCACAACTAGTAAACTTACCGCCTTGTTCTTCGCACTGACCCTTTAATGCTGAGCGTCAAGCACGAAAGCTTTGAATAGCAAACGTATACTCTTTGGTTTGACCGGACTTGGAATCAAACCAGAGTCTGCAGCTTCAGGGATAGACGCTCTTACCACTCGGCCATTTGGTCTGGTAAACCTTGCCAAGCTTTAGCAGTTTTTTGTTTCCATTTGAGAATATTGAGTTTAGGATCAGGTTGATAGTAAAATCTGGTGGTGCATTAGTGAACAAACTTTTAGCACCTAAACTGTCCGTTAATTGATTATCCAGTTTGATAGTTATGATGTCTACCAAAAATTTAAAGGTGTCTTTGACAGAGGTGTGGTGGTAAATGCTTTCATTCCTTTTCATGTTGGGAGATTTCATGCAGAAGCAAGGAGTTTTTGAAATTTTTAGTTTTTATTTTTTTTTTACTTCTTTTTTGTACAGTTTCAAACGCAAAAAAATTAGCTTGAGATATTTTACCATCAACCTGATTTTATCAGTTTTTTGTTTGTTACTTTTTCATGTAACTGCTTGTTGTCACTGTTGCTGTCATTGTTGTTGACATTGTTGTTGACATTGTTCTTGACAATGTTGTTGTCATTGTTGTTGACATTGTTGTTGACATTGGTGTTGACATTGTTGTTGACATGGTTGTTGACATTGTTGCTGTCATTGTTGTTGATGTTGTTGTTGACATTGTTGTTGTCATTTTTATTGACATTGTTGTCATTGTTGTTGACATCGTTGTTGACATTGTTGTTGTCATTGTTGTTGACATTGTTGTTGACATTGTTGTTGTCATTGTTGTTGACATTGCTGCTGTCATTGTTGTTGACATTGTTGTCGTCATTGTTGTTGGCACTGTTGTTATCATTGTTGTTGACATAGTTGTTGTCATTGTTGTTGCCATTGTTGTTGACATTGTTGTTGATACTGTTGTTGCCATTGTTGTTGACACTGTTGTTAACATTGTTGTTAACATTGTTGTTGACACTGTTGTTGACATTGTTGTTGACATTGTTGTTGACATTGTTGTTATCATTGTTGTTGTCATTGTTGTTGACATTGTTGTTGGCATTGTTGTTGACATTGTTGTTATCATTGTTGTTGACACTGTTGTTGCCATTGTTGTTGTCATTGTTGTTGACATTGTAATGTTTTTTTACCTCGAGGGTGAAATTTTCCAGATCCTCCGTTTCCACTTCGACTCCACATTGATGACGCAGACGACGGAGGAAGTGCGCTACAAATTGTTGAAGGAGAAGCTTGCTCACACAAGTAAGGTTCTGGAGTTGCTGGCTTCGATATTCGCCTTGTTCGGACTCCTACGACGAGTCGAACTGAACGGCAAACGTTGATGTAGACAACTGGATGTTGTGTTTGGCAACACCAAGTCTGACTGGACCCGGAATCAAACCCAGATTACCTAACCTGAAGGGTTTGTCCCGTTACAAAGCATTTAATCTTTACGGTTATCTTACATAGATTATTATTGGCATTCTTGTACTTACAGCTCGGGTTATTGCGGGAAATTTGAGGGAAGTTGTCCTGGAAGCATCTTGTATTGCAACGCTGGATTCAATCTGGGTTTCACGATTGAAGTCAGTTAATTTATTTGTAATGAGCTAGTGAGGATGTACTATCAGCATCTTTGCCTGTACTGCAAGCGCCTTTACATGTACTGCCAGCATCTTAATACTGTATGTACTACCAGCAACTTTACATGTACTACGAGCACCCTCACCATGCACCACCAGCACCTTTATTGTACTACTAGCATCTTAACATGGCATTTTTTTTTCGTTTCCGTTTTTCTCAGTATTTTTGATCAAAATAAATACGATAAAAAACTTAATTCTGAACACATTATCTTCTCTTCATTTCATATCTTCGCTTCTTTTAAACTCATTTTCAGATGTTGTCATCACTTCTATTGTCTTTTTGCGTTTTATTGTGACGTCATTTTACCATTGGAACACAGTAGAACCATGCCTCATCAGAATGAGGAAATTCAATCTGATCATGTTTATCTCTGGCAGCTTCCTAGTCCAGCATCTAGCTCCAAGCATATTCTCTTAATTTCAAATCTTCCTCCGGAATGCGAATTCAACAACAAAGATTTCCTGTCATTCGGCTTCCGAGTTTTCGCTTCTTACGTCTCCGACAAGGATTGGAAAATTTCTCTTCAAAATTTTATCAACCCTGAGTTTGACCATGATGTTGATTTGTCGTGAGTAATTTTGTATTTAGTTGCATATTTACCCTGCCATCACGAGAAAGCGATCAAAATGCTATAACGAGTTGCAAGCCACCTGTCTACCACACCTAGATGGGGAATCCCGGTAAGTGCCTTTCCCAACGGCACAACAAGTAAACTAGCCGGCTTGTTCACCACACTGTCCCTTAATGCTGAGCGTCAAGCAGGGAAGCTGTGAATAGCAATCTTAAAGTGATTGGTTAGACCCGACTTGGAATCAACCCGAGTCTCCGACTCTCCAACCTCAGTTAAGTACAAATAACAGAATCCTCCAGCTAACATGAAATTATGTGAAGCATCTCGGAATGCAAAACATTGCTGAGCATTTGATGACTCCAAAAATAACTATGCAAGGGTCAGGCTGAAGGGCTGTGATAAACTCTAAGGTTTGAAGGGCTAGTTTTTGGGGAGGTCTTATGCTTTTTTCCCACCCAATTGTGAGGTTAGCTGCTGCTGACTTTTTTTAAAGTGCACCAATTACCGAGGGGCCCCTAATACGGGGATTTCCGAGGCTGTAGCCCTCCGTTAATTCGGCCCTGCCAGGCCAGCGAAGGTGACTGAGTCATGAAAAGTGTCGATTGTGGCTTCATTTTTGACACGTGAAGCTTTACTCACGTTCAATCTGTTGCATAGACGTCATAATGACGACACGGTTGTTAATGAAGCTGCGAATCTGCTTCATCGATTCGCAGATATTTTGTCGCAGAATGGAATTAAACCAGAATATCCGCATGACGTGATATTGGTCACAATCACGCAGCAGCAAATGCATTGGAAGCTTTGAATTTGATTCCCGGCTATGACCTCCGTTTCGGTTAGCTTGTTCCGTGCTTGTAGCCAGAAAAAACTAAGATTTGATGAGAGTAAATAAATCCTCAAGAAAAATGATTTGAAAAAACTGTAGGAAATAACCTGCCGTTAGCCCATTTGTGAAGCACGCGCTATCGATGCGGGAGGTCAGTGGTTTGATTACCGGAGAGCTCACATTCGACACAATGTCGCCAACGGCTCGCCACCGTTGCGGTGTTTCTTCGGAGCTGTGTTGCCCAGGCGCTGAGTCGTGGAGATGGGCCCCGTCACTCCTTAAATGCTTCGGCGCAAGTAATATCGCGAGTATAATGAAGATTTGATTGTCATGATGTTTTTAAAGGTGGAGCGTAGTTGGCAATTATCCCTACATGATGTGGGTGCAGTACCACCCTGATGGGATGTGGTTGCTCTGCATCCGATATCCTCACCACTGCAAGTCCAAGATGTCCACGGCTTTTAAGGACATGGACAGTTCTTACACAAACCGGGAAACTTACCAAGAATTTCGAGTCGGTGCTACGTTGATCAACTACAATGGAAATTCTTACACTTCATCTCGTTTTCAAGCTGCTGCGCTCACAAATGTCTGGTTTGTCAGTGAAGGATTTGACTTATTGATGTTCAGTGGTAAATATTTTGTTTCACAATTCGAAGATAAATTTTTTTTTGATCTACTTCCACTTTTGTGTTCTTTCGTTGGAAAGCAACACAATTTTATGTTATCACGTGTTTGATGTGTCTACAATTCGATCAACTCTTTTCAAGTTCGAGTTCAAGAATTTTTGTTTGTCGGGTTCACAGCCTTGGTTTAAGCATTCCCAAAGATAAAGACGATCAGCAAAGTCGTGACAATGTACAACGGTGTGTTCGGTTGTGCTAGTTTACTGATAAACAACAACACGGACATGTGCGTTTGAAGGCACTGATTACGCGCTTTACCAATCGTTTTTGTCATGAAAGTAACTTATATTACAGACGAAATGAACGGTTTCCCATCACCGCTGCACTGGAAAGCAGATGAAGACTCGATTTCCACCGTGCAAGGTCGAATATTCAAGGTGAGTAATGAATATTATGAAGCAAATGAAAATGGTGTCGTGCCTTTTAAATCAAATACACTCCACTCGCGGTATCACACCGAGGCATGCAATGAGAGGCAGGGTCCATCTCCGCGTTTTAGCGCCTGGGCAACACAGCTCCGAAGAAACAACGCAGCGGTGGCGAGCCGTTGGCGACACTGTGCCTGATTTGGCCGGCCCGGGAATTGTGTCCTTAGCAAATGTTTTCGATTTATTATTCTCATTGGACTTGGAAATGCAACAAAGGGTACGACGGTGATGACCTTTCATTCAGGTCAAAGGTGACCGTTCAAAGGTTACTTTCGGTTACGACGCTTCAATTGGACGACGCATTTCCATCTCGAATAAATACAGCGAGATTGAGTCTGAGCTTGAAGACGGATACAAGATTGATAAACTGGTAGCTTGGATGGAAATGGACTCGGAAATCTCGCATTCCTGTTTGTTCGATGTTGATCAATGCAGTGATGGATTCAGCTTACAATTTTGGTTGAAAGTCGGCGAGTGTGATGAGAGGGTGAGCACTTATGCATATTTATCCTCCTATCACGAGAAAGCGATCAAAGCGCTATAACGAGCTCGCTTAGAAGTTTCCAGCCATCTGTCTACCACACTATGATTAGAAAATCTAATGTTGATTTAATGCTTCAGGTTTTAATGTTTCTGGTTCAAGAAATTGATTGTATTAATGTTTCAGGTTTCGGGTGGGGATTGCTACTACATATCAAGTGCGGGAGATGATTACCTCGTGTCACGCGGTTTCGCATTCTATTACTCTCCTGGTGATAATTTCTACCATGTCGGAGTCACTGACTCCAAGCTGAAAAGAGAAATTAAATTTGAAGCGGAGTTGGGAACGGAGTTTGTCTTGGTGCGGATTTCATGGCATCCTAATGAAGGTGTGGTGATAGGAACAGTTCTAAAGCAACCAAATTCTTTGTAATCATGATAACAACGCATCGAGATCGAGGTTAGATTCTTGGTCAACTCCGATAAAACGCTTTAAAGCATGGCACCGCCATGCAGTGCCGCTTGAATGCAAAATCGCGAAGATGGACATCGATGACTTTCTTTGCAAATACTCGGTTCTCAGGATTAAGACTGGGTATTGATTGGCCGTCTCCGAAAAATCGCGTCCTCCGAAGCAGGTCTGCTGCTAAGGTCAAGGTCGGGCATACGAACAAAGCATGAACAGCCGTGGGCTTCCCGAAGTCTTCACAATGCGCTGCCTGTTGTCACACCTCACAATATTCTTTCTTAACATAAAAGTACTCAAGCATTGCTAACCCAAAAAGAAAAGCTTATCTAACCTGCCCACAAGTCCAGGCCTAGTACTTTTTGGCATCACAGTTTTTGTTGTCATATTCGCATTTTGTATTATGGCATCAAGAAATTGATTATGATGCAAAAAAACCCTGGGCTGTTGGAAGCACTGAAATTAGACGTGTGGGCGAGTTCACTGTGTTTGCCGACTTCATCGTTACGTAGCACATTGCATGAAAAATTTGTTGATTTTTTAGTTCTATGGTTGTACTTGAACGACATTCCTGTGATTAAAAACCTTTATTTGGAACGTGGTGTTCACATGGCAACAACCGGATACAGCTACAACCCATTCCAAGTTATAACAATCGGAAAACAAGTTGATTTGCCTCGTGGTTTCAACACTTTTGAAATTGGAGACATTCAATTTTGGGACAAGTACATTTGGGGAATGCCTTTTCAATCAATTGGTAAGAAAGCGGTTATACAATATACATGACCGGTTGCCGGGTGGCATGGTGGCTTAGAACGTCGCTAACGGCACGGGAGGTCTGGGGTTCGCTTCCCAGGTCGGTCAAATTGAACGCAGTGTTGCGAACGGTTCGTCACCGCTGCGATGTTTCTTCGGAGCTGTATTGTCCAGGTGCTAAGCCGCGGAGATGGACCCCGCCACTCATTACATTCTTCGGCGTAATACCGCGAATATAATGAAGATTTGATTTTGATTTGACGGTTATACATTTTATGCCTTCAATGTTAAGCAGGGGCTCAATAACTTTATTGATTCTGAAGAATTTTTTTAATTTCCAGGCAGCAAATGTGTAAATCCTTGGCATCAAATCGGCGAAAGTTGTTACTTAATCGTTGATTCGCCGGCTTCTTCATCTGATCTTCCATGTGACGATCTTTACACCGCCAATCTTGCCCACATTCCCTCGCTGCCAGCTTATCAAGCATTTAGGCGATTCATTGTCAACAACGTTCCGAATGATAAGAAATATTTCGTTGGATTGAAAAAAGTAAAAGATGAAAGAAGTCTCATCTGGTCAACTTTGTCAATGAATGTTTCGGAGTGGGTAAGTACTAACAGTAGCATGAAAATGTTTGTACCGGTACTGTATTTACTGGCATCTTTCCTCCTGTTATCACAAGAAAGCGATCGAAGCGCTATAACGAGCTCGCGTAGGAGTTGCCGGCCATATGTCTAACACACCAAGATTGGGAAATTCCACAAAGTGCCTTTCCCAACGGCATAACAAGTAATCTTGCCGGCTTGTTATCCACATTGTCCCTTAATGCTGAGCGTCAAGCAGGGAAGCTGTGAATACCAATTTTAACTCGGAATCAAACCCGAGTCTACAACTCCAAAAGCGAACGCTCTTACCAACCGGCCATCTGAGTTGCTAATGTTGGCAAAAAGTGTTACTTGAATCATTTGTGGGAGGCACCGTTCGATTTCCAAAATCTTAAAGGTCTCGTTACAAGTTTGAATGGCGAGCCAACACTTTTTCAGACCAGAGGTTCTCATCAGGGGCCATCTCCTCCCCCTAGGGAGCTACGGGTACGAGCGCAAGATTCATTAATGGCAATTAACCACTTACCCCCAGCGGACGGCTGTGGCTGCTATGAATAAAATACCGACAGGTATTTTATTGCTGGGCAGGGGGCTACTGGTGTTGAGTATCTAGAAAGGGTCAATAACCATAAAAGGTTGCGAACCACAGCACAAGACCAAACAGTTAAAGAATTTCCAAAATCACTGATTCGTATTTGCTTCGCAGAGTTTTAATGCGATTACAAATGATGTTGAAAACCAGCAAGACACTGAGGAAATGCAACTTTATCTTCAAACAATTGGCGACCAAATGGAACGAGATGAAATTACTTTCAATTACGGAGATGCAAATGCTGATGGATACATTTGCGCTGCTCCACTTGTGATTGGTAAAAACATTTTCTTATGTCTGCACACTACCAGTTCGCACATGTATTACTTGTATTAACACCTTTCTTGCACTTTTCAGATCCTTTTGATCAAGGATGTTACGTTCCGAATTCCGAGTCCAACAAACATGGATTCAACGAAGCAAACTTTATTTCTCTGCATAGATATTTGACTTCCTCAACCGATGCAAGTGTCAATATCCTGGGAACTTATAACATTCCTTCTGCTTGTCGTAGATTCTGCTATGCTGTGAAAAAATCTACAATCTCAGTGATTGCTTCACATAAATGTCACTGTTTGAATTCCGATACTGAACTAGATGACTTTATATCGAACACACAGTCATTGGATGATGAAATGAATTGTGCAAACACGCTAACTCTCTTTTCAAACAATCTTCAATTTGGTTTTTCTACTTTGAATTTTGCCTCAAATCACGAGGAAGATCTTCCGATTCGTCCCAATTATTGCGATTCTCTTGATAATCAAGGAATCTTCAAATGTGGATCAAACAAAGATAATGAAATTCATGCGAGGGTTTTCGGATTCACGGATTTTGTAGTAGCGGACCGCTCGTTTTTCAATTTCTCAGAAATTTCAATGAAAATTGACAATGATGTAGTGGGGAATAATTACATCAAATCAGTTGCTGTTTACAAAATATTCAAAGTTTCAGTTGTTTACCCGTTTTGTTCGAGCCCTTGTTATCTTTCAGATGACGGCGGGTTATGTTTATGTAATAATTTTCCTCTTTGGATCCAAGTAACATTCGGCGATGGAAGTGAATTCGTATCATATCAAACAAGTTTTGAATCTACAGGATTGCAACTCGAACATTTTTACAACAAAACTGGTGATTACACGATTGAGTTCATCGCCAGAATCAAACCCGGGGCATTCCAAACAAAAAAAGCCACTCTGAGGGTGTTTTTGGAAGCGGAACAGGTTATTCCAAACTACATTGAAGCTGAACTCTCTACTCCCAATCAAGAAACCCACGTAACTCTTGCTGTGCTTCTTGGCACTGAGTTTAGTTGCAGCATAAACTACGGTGATGAGACCTTAGTAGAAACTTACCACTACAACGATGTAAATGAAATCTCGACGTTAAAACATCGATTCCGAAAACCTGGTTTATTCACAATCACAGCTGATTGTTCGAATCTAATTCGAAGCGAATCCATCAGCAGCGTGGCTTTGATTCAAAATATTGCGCTTGGTTTGCAAGCTCCAATAGATAATGTAATCTCCCACGATGACGTTTACGAACATGGATGGAAACTGGTACAAGGATCTCACGCAACTTGCAAATTATTCTTTGGAAGTCGTTCTATTGAAGAAGTCTCATCTGCTCCCGATCCCAATAATATTGGAGAAGGCTCCTTTTATTTCGACAGAGACGCCAATCAAGGCAATGCATTGATACCGATTCCTGACAATGAACAACATGGGATTTATAGTGTCGTCGTGGTTTGTTATAATGCTTTAACTCAAACACTTCCATTCGCAATATCATCGCTAGCCTTTGAAACACCAGTGGACGCTGTCAATCTGCAATATTCGGCGTCACAACCTTATTTCGAGGAGAACGAAGGCATCGAATTATCCTTAACTGTGAGCAGTGGATCAAACTTTCTAATTTATTGGCACTGGAATGATGTAGAAGGGGGCCGTGATGACGTGATAGAGTACTGTTTTAAGGAGGAATGCAAGTCCAAGTAAGTCGTAATGAGTAGATAGCAGTGAGGTAGTTTTTATGCTTTTGTTTTGTTTCTTTGTTAAACGCTCTGCAGTGCAACATTAGAACATAATAACTAAAATCAAATCAAAATGCAGTACTGTACTACACACCATTCGTATTCGTGATAATTATCAAGCAAAAACTTTCAACATGGCAGTAATTTCAGACAACCTTGCATTGCGTATGAAAAAGAGGAAGATTACAATGTTGCTGTGGACATCTTGGATATTTTCGGAATAAAATCACAACAGGTTTTGCTTCATGTTGAAAAACCAATTGAAAATGCTTTGATCGAGTACAAGCCTGGATTAACATCTGCTGAAGCGAGTGAAGTTGTGATTGAATTCGAAGAAGGATTCAGGAAAGCAGACCTCGATGTGGATTTTGGTGATGGGACAAGTATCAGTGACAAATTGTATTTCACTGAATTGAAACCGACTGCCACTGTTCAGCACAAGTAAATACTACAAACTTACTTCAGTTTCGTATTTAGTTTCATATTTATCCTCCTACTTCGAGAAAGCGATCATAGCGATATAACGAACATGCTTAGTAGTTGCCAGCCATCTGTCTACCTCAACAAGATGGGAGAATTCCGCTAACTGCCTTTCCCAACGGCACAACAAGTAAACTTGCCGGTTTGTTTTCCACACTATCTCTTTAATGCTGAGAGTCAAGCAGGTAGGGAAGCTGTGGATACAAGTATTAATGTTCTTGGTTTGACCCGAATCGGAATCAAACCAGAGTCTAGATCTACAGAAGAAGACTCTCTTACTACTCTGCCATCTCGTAATTCTTCAAAATGATGGAAAGATTTTGTGAATCGCTGCTCAGAGTTAACTTTCATTAGCACATAATAATGGAGATGTAGTGTTTGTGAATCACTAACATGAAAAATGTGAATGCGTTCGATTCTTCCTTTCCAGGTACACGCAGATAGGAGTCTACACCATTGAAGTAATGATTCGTAACAATGTCAGTTCGTTCAGTTTTTCAGATGATATTCAAGTCGGAATTTATCTGAAAGGATTAACACTCGCAGTTTCTTCAAATGTGTAGGTTTCGGGCCATGTTTTTGTGTTTGTCTTGTTATTTGTGTGCATGGTTTTTATAGTTTTACAGAACATGCGTAGCTTATGTCATGTATTCACATTTAATGATGCTTTTCCTTTCTTTGATTTTTGCTACAAAAATCAACGTATTTTTCTCAAAACATTCGAATTTTTTTGAATAAAATTGAAAAAGAAGCCTACATAAACTCAATGTAATCCTTCCGTGATAATAAAGTTTTGTTAAATTTCCGCAGGATTTTACGCAGTGAATTGGACCAGGTCGTTTATGAAATCAAAATACTGGAAGGTTCCGAACCTCAATACACTCTTAACTTCGACGACAATAAACCTGCCTACACTTTCTATGAAAACGCAAACCGACTCGGCCCCGATTTTCCTGATCTCCATTATATTGAGCATATTTATGAGGTGCCAGGAAATTACGTTGTTTCGGTGAATGTTCAAAATACATTTGGAAACACTCAAGTAACATCAAATCAAACTGTCATTGTTCAAAACTCACTTCGAACAAAGTTTGTGCTGATTCCTGAGCAGTTGGAACCAATACCTTACCCTCCGGGCTCGGTTACTTTCGATTCTCGACTAATGAAGAACCAATCCTATCATCTTCCAATCCCCGAACCAGTCCCATCAACTGGTTGGGCAAATAACGTACATGCTCAGTGGTTATTATCAAAGTCGAATGGCAATGTTACAATACACCAATCATATGGTGAACATGATGTTGGTGAGTAGCAGCTATGATTTTGCAACTTAAACCGTGTAAAGTTTGCAAAATCAATATACTTTTTACAAGCATGGTAGGTAAGTAGCAAACCTCGCATGGTAGATAAATATAAAAGCATTGCAACTCCCCAAATCCCAAATATTGAGCGAAGTTGTTAAAGATATCGCTATCGGTGCGAAAAGTCCTGAGTTCGATTCCCGGCCCAGTCAAATCGGACACAGTGTCGCCACCGCTGTGACGTTGTTGTGATGTCCAGGCGCTAAGTCGCGGAGATGGTCCTCACCACTTGTCACACGCTTCGGTGTAATGCCACGAGTATAAGGAAAATATGATTTGTGATTATTTAACATCAGCCAGGTGAACTGCAACATTCGAAAAGCATATTCTGACTTCGATTGGTAGAAACAGAATTTTCGCACCATTTCAGTATTTACACAAGATGCCATGAAAGCGAATTCAAAACTTGTGATTTTTGTTTAGATGTTTTTCCCGCGACTTTGTCGTTCACTGAACAAGAGATCGGAGATGTCACCGTGTTCGCGAAATTATCGAATCTAGTCAGTACGACTACTTTGAAATACAACTTCACCATGATTGAAAAGATAGAAAATTTGCAAGTTAAAGCTGAAAGTCCACATTCAAGCTTACTTAACCTTGAACAAAGCTCAATTGACGCAGGTGAAGAAGAAGAAGTCGTCTTTATTCTGTCAGTCCAGGCTGGCTCGCATCTCAATTACTTAATTGACTTTGGAGATGGAAATTCAGATACCAAATCTTCACCTCAGTTGCTAGCAAAGGAATCTGTCGTCATATTTGCTCATCAGTATAACAACTGGGGAGTTTACAATGTTACTGTGAAAGCAGAAAACTTGATCCATTCCGCAGAGCGATCGTATCCTTACTCTGTAAATGTGTTTGAAAAGGTTGACAACCTGATCAAGACAATCAAGGATGTAGATTATGATGAGGACTTGTATGAAGGATCAAGCATATTTGATGCGGAGTCAGAACTATTTGCAATATTGTTCGGATCTGCCGCTACGAAAAGGTAAGAAAAAAAAAATCGTCACTGTATTTCGCGGTATTGCACCGATATGTGTAGCGAGTGGCGGGATCCATTTCTGCGGTTTAGCGCCTGGGCAGCACAGCTCCGAAGAAACATCGCAGCGGTGGCGAGTCGTTGGCCGATTTGATCAACCCGGGAATCGAACCCAAACCTCCCGCGTGGTTGCGATATGTGAAACCCGAACCAAAAAGGTATGAAGATGAAGTAACACGGAATCGAACCTTGGTTGTTTGATTGAAGCACCAAAGGTTTGAAACTTCCACGTATCTTCATCTTGATTGTTTTTCAGTACGGATGAATTTTACTACATGATATTGAATCATCCTATTACTTTACACGTTGGTGCTCTGAACGCATCCAATGCATCAATCACTTGGGACTTTGTCACTTGCGATATCAAAGTTTTGGTCGAGATTACAAATGGTTCGTACGTCGCGCGAATATCGAACAGTTCAAGTAGCGGCAGTGCTTTTGAAACCATAAACAAGTACGTAGCAAGTTCATGTGGTGACGTCGTAGAATTCATTAAAATGATGTAATACTAAAAACTGAAACGTAAAATTATTTTTTCACTAAAAGCTGTTAAAAATGCAACAAACTCAAAACTGGCTCTAAAAATTTTTAAACGTATTTCTCTAACCAAAAATAGGCCTCTAAACTTTAAGCTGATGACGTACTGAGATTTTATGTATGCACTGAGACGTGCAAGCGTTACAGCGGCAATGCCCGTCAACCCAATTCGCTTTCCCTAATGAAAGTTAAAGGTCTTCACCACATTTATCACAAAAAGAAAGAAATTCAACCCCTGATTTTTGGTTAAGAGTTAGTTAAAGTGCTGAAAATATCAAAGTGTTAACCAGTTTACAGTTGACGAATAACATGATGCAAACTAATTTACCTGTTTTAGTGGTGAGATAAAACTGAAAGCTTTGAGAGAACTAACTCCAGATCAACTACAACTCTATGAAAGAAGTTTGGCATCGAAATTAGATCCTCGAGATTATCGAATCGAAAGTTCCTTGCTGGTTCAATTTATGGTCGTCGGTGAGCAGTTGATCGACGTCACAATTGCTAACGCGATCAGTTCTGTTTCGACATCTATCCGCATCAATATCCAAGCTCCTATAAGTGGTTTAGAATTTACGTCTTTCTCTCCACCAGTCGCAAACAAAACATCAAACATATCCTTTACCGTTGCACAGGTTTGTAAATTTATTACCTCTTAGTTTAGATCTATCACCTCAGATGGCTGAGTGGGAAGAGTGTCCGTCTCTGGGGCTATAATCTCGAATTTGGTTCCGAGTGGAGTAAAACAGTTACTTTGAAATTGCTATTCACAGCTTCTCTGTTTGACGCTCAGCGCACTAAGGTAATGTTTTTACGCATAATTTTTCCAACTTCAGGTTCGTTTGCAGTTGGTGCCACAAACGTTAAATATTTCCCCAGTAGTTGTTTTACATATGAATCGGAAACAAGTAATAACTAGAAATGCAAACGTCAGGGTTATGGCCTTAGGGGTTAAGATTAGGGGTTAGGTTTCGGATTAGGGAGTATCATTTTGCCTACGTCGGTAACGTCAACGAACCTGAAGTGGGAAAAATTATACGTAAAAACACCAGCACTAAAGGGACAGTGTGGAGAATAAGCCGGCAAGTTTACTTGTTGTGCCGTTGGGAAAAAGCACTTCGCGGGATTCCCCCATTTTTAGTGGGATAGACAGATGGCCGGAAATTTTAAAGCGAGCTCGTTACAGCGCTTTGATCGTTTTATTGTGATAGGAAGATAAATACACAACTAAATGCAAATCTTCTTGAAGTTCTGAATCAAATTTGTCGTCGCATATATCAATCAAAATCTTTTATATTTAACGCTTTGTTGCCTCGTGCTGTGGTGAATATCAATACTGCATTGTCATGATTGGTTAACTTCCCGGATGTTTTGTTACAGATGGGAACAGAATCGTGTTATGTCATCGATCCTGGCGATTTATCGTACGAAATCGCGTTTGGATTCAACAAAACATATTGCGTTGAAGCGCGAGGAATCAACCCCTCGTATTTCCATTCACTAACTGAAGACAAGAAGTTGTACACAGCCAAAAACTTTTCTACATATTCCTTCAATGGAGATCTTGGAAAAGGAAATAATCAACTTAACTTTACATTTCAACATATTTATACACTTCCACAAACCTTCA
Organism: Trididemnum miniatum; assembly: GCA_964006365.1. Lineage (NCBI taxonomy): Eukaryota > Metazoa > Chordata > Ascidiacea > Aplousobranchia > Didemnidae > Trididemnum > Trididemnum miniatum. The sequence goes on along the minus strand of OZ023246.1, from coordinate 493,155 downwards.
GGGTGAGTGCAGTATTAACACCGATGAAACCTCGGAAAATTTCACTAAATTTTGGTTAGAAATGTTTGGATACAAAGTCATTGAAATGATTGTCATTTTGATAAGCAGTTGGAGTAGTGGTTAATTACATCGATATCGGCGTGGGAGGTCTTCGGTTCGATTTCCAGGCCGGTTTACCGGACACAGTGTCGCCAAGGGCTCGCTACCGCTGCGATGTTTCTTCGGAGCTGTGTTGGTTTGGCGCTGAGCCGCGTAGATGGGCCCAGCCGCTAGTAACACGCTTTGACGTAATACCGCGAGTATAATGAAAGATTTGATGTATTTTTCAGATTCGTGTATCTGCGTTCAACCGACTATCAAGCGTTAACACATGGACTGATGTTCGAGTAACCGAGGTTCTGTGTGAATATCCAGTTGTGAAACTGGAAAAACATCAACAAAACTCAATTGCTACTCCGCAAATAACATTCAGTTTTCTGCAGTTTCGTTTGTATACATCGATTCAAATTAATTGCAAAATAACGAGTTTAACAAACACCAACTGGTTCGCGTATGAAATGATCGAAAGCTCTGAAGCCACAGAAGATGACGAGCAATACGCTGAATTACCGGATTCAGCGAGCGAGTTTTCATCTCGATTTTACAAATTCAAACAAATCACTGGCCTCACTTACACCTCAAATTCCGAAGACATCACGTTCAAACCCAGATTTTTCAAACTTGGTCTTCACTTGATTTGTATCAACGTTGCAATGTTGAACGTTGACGAACTGGACGCCACAGACTGTGTTTATGTCCAAGTTTCTTTACCTCCGATTGTAGCTGGTATTAATTACGGAGTCGGAAGGTCAGTCCATCATGGAGATGTAATTTTAATGGATGCGGTGTCCGCTTCATACGATCCAGACATACAAACTCTGGAAGATGTACAAGATCCATCGTATAACTCCCAATCATCGAAGTTAAACTTCCTCATGTCTTGTCCATTTCTGGTCAAGCCTGATTCTATTGATGCAGTGGATTCATTGTCTCGTGTTCTTATGTTTGAAAATAACCGAGGTGATCTTTGATAATCGATTCGTTCGAGCAATTTAACTGATTCTATGTCATTATTGCGAGGTTTCTTTCAGAAACAAATCTGCTCATGGACAGAATTTCAAAAAATAAACAACTAAGTTAATTTTTATTGTACTCGCGGTATTACGCCGAAGAGCGAGTGGCGAGGTCGATTCCCTCGGCTTAGTGGTGGCGACACTGCATGCGACCGGCCCAGCAATCGAACCCAAGACTTTCCATCCCGATAGCGTGACTCCATTACGCCTAATGACCGGTCAATTCAACATGATTCCATTGGAAGTCTTTCTTTTAGACGCAAACAACACTGAAGGTTTGGAATTCGTGTCCTCAAACAAGTCTTGTGTTTCTTCCGGGTTTTATCCGATAAGAGATGGAAGATCAACATTTGCTTGTCATTCTGTCATCAACTTTGATGGAGGAATTTGTGGCAAAATGGAGGTGAACTTTGGTGATTGGTTTCGTTTGATAAAAAACATCAGACACAAAAACTTCTCTAAACAATAAAACTGTTGTTCGAAATTTCAATCAATGAATTGAACTTGAATCTAACCCACTAAGATCTTAGAATAAATTAAACGAGTGTGATTCGAACCCACGCTTCCGCCGACCAGTGACGTGTCACCAGCCCAATGGTTGCGGCAAGTCTATACCGGAGAAATGGTCTTAACCACTCGGCCATCGTAATCTGATGTTGGAGGAGCCGCATAGACCCGTATTGCTTGACTGGATAGACTTCGGCAAAGCCTTCATTGTATAATCTAACAGATATTTTGCAGCATCGCTCTGACCTGTCGTTTTTCTTCCATGAAACTTAAGCATTTTTAGCATATGCCGCCCTATTAATTCTTCTCGTTTAGATCAACAGCAGCTTGTTGCAAGCAAACGAGAGCTACATGGTTCGCGTTCAAGTTCAAGGATCAAAAAATCGAAAATCAATTTCATCTCAGATTATTCAGTTTTCAGTTTCCCACATTCCCAAGTTAAGGTAACAACTCCCCGACCTGAAGCGCTCAGTTTGTATTTAGTTGGACATTTGTCCTCCTTCACGAGAAAGCAATCAAATCGCTATTACGAGCTCGCTTAGGAGTTCATGGCCATCTCAGATGGCCGAGTGGTATGGAGCGTCTGTCTCTTGAGCTGTAGACTTGGGTTTGATTCCGAGTCGGGTCAAACCAATCACTTTAAAATTGTTATTCACAGCTTCCCTGCTTAGCGCTCAGCATTAAAGGGACAGTGTGAAGAACAAGCCGGCAAGTATACTTCTTGTGCCGTTGGCAAAGGCAGTTAGCGGGATTCCCCATCTTTGTGTGGTAGACGGATGGCTGGCAACGCCTAAGCGAGCTCGTATAGCGCTTTGAATGCTTTCTCGTGATAAGAGGAAAAATATGCAAATAAATAAAAAAATCTGTCTGGCACACCAAGATGGGAAATTCCCGCTTAGTGCCTTTCCCAATGGCACAACGAGTAAACTTGCCGGCTTCTTCTCCACACTGTCTCTTTAATGCTGAGCGTCAAGCAGGGAAGCTGTGAACACCAATTTTAAAGTCATTGGTTTGACCCGACTGGGAATCAAACCCGAGTATACAGCTTAAGAGGCGGACGCTCTTACCACTCGGCTATCGGAACTGTTTTATCTTGAGCTGTTAGATTGATTTTTTTGAAACACATGTTATTCCAGAATCAATTGTAACATCAATTGTGGCATCAAAATCAATCCGAACACGTCGATTGTAATCGATGTTGAACGAATAATTAATGAATATGACGACACAACCAATTCATCTTCGCCCATATCCTACACATGGAAGGTGCTTGAAGCGGCTGACACGCGGAGAAAGCGAAGAAATTCAGAATCCGCTGACGGAGTTGATTTGGTGGAATTGGAATTAGAAAGCCATGCCGCGACTGGTTAGTTTGCCATATTTCTGGTTTTACGGCAAAAGATTTGTAGACAGGCACAGTGTCGCCAACGACTCGCCAGCACTGAGATGTTTCTTCGAAGCTGCGTTGTCAAGGCGCTAAGCCGCGGAAATGGACCCCACCACTCGTTACACGCTTCGGCGTAATATCGCCAGCAGTATAATGAAGATTTGATTTTGACCAGCAGTGTGCAACAAATGCATTGAGTAACGTTTCTTAATCGTACTTTACCTAGCAATTCATCATCTAGAAAAAACGGGCAAGCAGTATTGCGTTAAGAGGAAACAAAACCTACGGAGAACGTAAAACTGGCGTTTCGACAACACAGCCTTAGCAGTAGTGGTGATCAGCAGTGTAAGCAAGGCAGTATAAACGATGACACCTCAATCTATGTTGTCGAAACGTCCAACTTTAACAATTACTGTGGTTCTATTTTTTCTCCTTGCGCTGTCTTCGTTCCTTATCGATTGCATTCCGAAGAATTGACTGAGCTTGTTTGAGATCTCATACTTTTGAAATCGTGTGCAATGATCAAAACTGACCGAGTTAGCACCTATGATCAACAAATCACCGACACAGTAACTGTTTACCGTTCAGGAACGCACGATGTGAACTTGGTACTGCTGCCAGGACTTCTACAACCTTTTATTAAATATATCATCCGTGCGATTGGTTACGTTGAAGATGCAAGGACATTCACTGAAATTGAACTTAGTGTTAATTTGCCACCTTATGGAGGAGATTGCGGGATTGACCCTCAGGAAGGTGAATTTATTGAAGCTCGTTAGTTGATGTAAAAGTGGATAATTGCAACTGAATTAAACAGCAAAGATGGCCAAGTGGTAAAAGTGTGAGCGCTGGAACTGTAAGCTCGGGTTTTATCCCCGGTCGGGTCAAGCCAATTGACTTTAAAACTGATATTCACAGTTTCCCTATCTGTTTGACGCTCAGCATTAAAGGAACAGTGTGGAGAACTATAAAGCAAGTTTACTTGTTGTGTCGTTGGGAAAGGCACTTTTGGGATCCCCCCCATCTTGGTGTGGTAGACAGATGGCTGGCATCTCCTAAGCGAGCTCGTTGTTGCGCTTTGATCGGTTTCTCGTGATAGAGTGGTAAATAAGCAAATAAATGAAAATTCATTTTATGTCAGTGACTAGGAATAAACGAACGATTTTAAGGAGTTGCCATGAACCAGACGTTTACAATCTCTTGTATGAACTGGAAAGATGAAGGAATTAACGCGGACAGAGAAACTTACATATCTCCAACCGAATATGTTCTTGGATATCAAGTAAGATAATCATAAAATCTTCATTATACTCAGTATGACGGCGAAACGTGTAACAAGACCCATTTCAGCGGATTGTCGCCTGGACAATACAATTCCAAAAAAATGTCTCAGCGGCGGCGACACTGTGTCCGATTTGACCGGCCCGGAAATCGAACCCAAGACTTTCTCGCACCGACAGAGGTGTGTTTCACTGCTACACCAACCGAGTGGTCCACGATGAATAATTATTCCATCCATGAAACTACACAATAACACATGGCCGTGTAGTCATAAATGCAAAGATCTGTGTTCAATCGCCATTGAGGTCAAGCTCGGTGAATATTCGCTGGTTACGACCATCCCACCTTCATTACAAACGAATGTATTTTTGACTTGGAGGTTTCGCCTGTTTGAAAACACATGACGTGCTCCACCACAGCTGCATTAAGACATGAGTGATGCTCTAGAGCTAAAAAGAACTTTCGTTTACTTTATATTTCATGCAAAAAGCATGCTAAAGTTAGAAAGCAACTTGCTCAAGCATCTACGGATTCGCCGTTGAAGCTTTTATAAGAAAGAATTCACTGAAAAGTTTTTTATATTTTCCTCCGAGTTTATTTTGGATATGAGCCTGATCCTGCAACATCAACAGTCCCCACCTTAACCCAGCCATGTGTATCACAATCGTGCATTAAGTAAGCTCGCTTGAACCGGACTATTCTTGTTTTTTTCAGGTTTTCTATCAAACAAGCGAGGATTCTGTTCCGGCTCTGCTCTCCTATGGAAGCAATCAAGTTATCTCTGATTTACTTCTTCCTCCTGGACTTGAAGAGAACGATTTCAAGTATTATCAGCTCTTATTATTATTATTATTTTTTTTTTTGATGATCATTGCTACTTATGTTTATGTTTAGAATTTGGATTCAAGTGCAGATATTAGATCAATATGGCGCAATGGCCAAGGTCAACTTAACTGCGCGAGTCTACGAAGAAAATGTAAGTCAATTTTCTGGTGCAGCAGAGTTTTGATGATAGGTTCCGGTTCACTCAGGACCGGATAAAGGGAGAGCTATAGCTCCCTCCCGCGGCAAATAGCGTTGAGGTCTGCTGCTTAGGTTAAAATCATTTGTGAAAATGCATGGCACCACTCCGGAGAATTAACCCCACGGCTCTCCCATTTCTTCACCAGACACAAACATCTTTCCGCAATTTAAAACTTTATTATCTGATATTCTAATTCCTATGAGTGATCAACCCAAGCTATTAAGTCTACTCACTAAGCGCTTTTAACTATTAAACCAGGACCAGATTTACCAATAGGGTAGGCAGGCTGAAACCTAGGGCCTCGTCACGAACAACGAAAACCTTTTTTTGGGAATTGACCATCAAGACGTTTGTATACGCAGAGATAACTGTGATCATTAATCACTAGAGGGTCTCATTGATCAAATAACCTAGGGCTTCTCATTGTCTAAATCCGTATCTCGATAGGCCTCGTTTAATAAAACACTTTTAACGCAAATGCATTTTATTTTCAAGTCTTTATCAGGACAATCGCTTCAAAACGCAACTTTGGAAAAAGTAGCGACTTCCAGCGCGCAAAACATCGCTCGTTTAGCGTCATCGGTCTCAGGAATATTGAACGCTAAGGTAAGTTCAGCAGCTCAGATGGCCGAGTGGTAAGAGCATCTCTCTCTGGACCCGGGTTTGATTCCGGGTCGGGTCAAACCAGTGAATGTAAATTTGGTATTTACAGCTTCCCTGCTTTAGGCTCAGCATTAAAAGGACAGTGTGACGCTCCAGCAGGCAAGTTTACTTGTTGTGCCGTTAGGAAAGGCACTTAACGGGATTTCCCCATCTTGGTGTGGTAGATAGATGGTCGGCAACTTCTAATGAGCTCGTTATAGCGCTATGATCGCTTTCTCGTTATAGGAGGATGAACAATTCATGCAACCAAATACAAATGTACTAAAGTTTATCATACGAAACGTTGAGTTTGCTTGTCCTAGCAGTTGCTGACGGATAAGTCAGGACATTGCTACTTTAAAGTTGGTTACCTACATTCAGATCAGGGTAACGTGAATGTAAAAACGTATCTTGCAGATTTCGAATGGCTCAAATGCAAGCAATGCTCCGAACCAGGATGAAATAAAAGCTCGAGCGTCTCTACGAGGCCAGCTGGTCACTGCAATCGTAGAAAAACTTAACCCAGAAGCTGATCTTGATGGTGAGACGTTGTCTCTGATTGTTCGCTAGTATTTCAAATCTTCTTTCTTTCAGGATTGAAGCAAAGTTGCGGCGCGATGGGCAGTCTGACCACCGTGCCTGACGAAGTAGATGAAAGCACGCAACTGCTTGTTGTCGACAGTTTGTTCCACAGAACAGATCGCCTGGCACAGTAAGCCGTGAAGTTGTTTCATAAAAAGTTTTGTTTTAACAAAGTAGCTGCCGACGAAGTTGCAATGTTTTTTATATGAACCAGCAGTGACTTACTCATTCATATTCCGCAGACTTTCATCAACAAGTGCTTCCGAAGACATCGAACAAACTGCAACTGTTATGACTGCCGGCTTGGATAACGTTGTTCAGTCAGCAAGAAAAGTGGCGGTCAGCAACTCCACTAGCACCAGTTCCCATTCAAGTTTGGTCTCCTTGCCTGTTTTCTCGCTTCCACAAGAAGAGCAACGTTCTAAACACGATATTCTCGACGAGGAAGAAGCTTATTTGTCACCAGAAGAAAGAATGGAGCGTAGAAAAGTGAAAGAACAAATCAAACAAGAAGCTCATAACAAACTTACCAACCAGGTAGCTATCATAAAGTTTTCTACTAATATCGAAATTTATGGTTTTCTTTGACGAAAAGATCAGCAATTGACGAAAAATGACAAAATTTTAGACGAAAAATGTTGGAAAAAAAGCTGTGTCTGCTGTGTCCACAATCTCCGATTCTGTAATTAAACGGAAAGTGCCTGGAGAACCGGTTGTGAACGTTCAAACAAGTGGACTCAAAGTGGAAGCGCAAAGAAATAGCGCCAGTCAGCTGTGCCAGATGCTGAGTCAGAACAAGACCTTGAACAGTAAGTGGTGACATTTGTGGCCCTTAACTTTGAATCTCATCGAGCGAATAAAGAATCGAATCACCAGCCGTTCAAACCTTGTTTTACAGCAACCGCGTCCACTCTGGCAACTCTTGTGCTTGGAAGTAATGTTGAGTTGGGAGATTGCAACTCAACAACGAGTCAGGAAACGGTTGATACAGAGGTAACATCAACAAATTCTTGTGTTTAATATTGGTCAACCACTGTAGCACATCAATGTACGTTGCTGCATTCAAAGATTTTTAAAATCGTGTCAAAATTTTTTTCTACTATTATCAAATCTCTTGAAATATGAAAAACTCAGAATGCTTGAGTTAAATGTGACAGGAATATATTGGATCGTAGCACGTAGCAACAATGAGAGAGTCTCCAATTATGAGGTAGTAACAGGGTCATTGTTTCAGTATGTTAACTTCAATGACAATCCTTTCATCTGGGACGGCAGTGCTGACAATGTGCGCTCATCAGTGGTCAGTTTGTCCTTCAAGTTTCCCAATGGTTCGAGTCCATATCAGGGAACAAACAAGTGAGTATTTCAAGACGTCACAAAAGACTCGTTTTTAATGCCACGTTTTCCAGCACATTTCGAATTGAGCTTCCAGTGACACCAGCGTTGGCAAATGTCGCACCAGAGCCATTCAACTTCACACCATCAGGCAATGACAGCATGTCCTATCACGAAATCGAATACAAACACCACGATGACGTCGTCTTTCTCACCGTCACTCCACAGCTCGATGACATCATTGAGACAAACATGCGTTTGTATTTTTTATATTCACCAAGGTAGGTTGATGTGTGATTGTGATGTCCTGTCCTTTATGACGCAACACTGACGTCATGTTTAGCTTGAAGACGTTTCCAACCATCGCGAAGCACAGCTTCTATCGCGATCTTCCTGATCATTCCAATCCTCAACATCCTTACCGAGTTCGTCTAGATAGCTCGCTTCTCATGGATCGAGGAAGATATGTTTATGGAATCTTACAAACAGGCATGGAAATGTTTGTCTTCAACCTGATTATATTTGTCACTCTGCATTCAATGTTTACAGTAAACATTCTTGCCATGAAAATACTTTGATTGAATACCGGTGACTATTCTTTCTTCAAACCTATCATAACATTGTACTTGTTTTTACCATTGCAAACCTCACATTTTTATCGACTGTATTAAATTCTACTGTTTATGATTTCTGTTATTTTTCTTTAAGCGCTGTTGATCTAAATTTTCTTCAGGAAAGACACAAACGTGTTATTATTTATTAATCATATTTACATGTTTTCATACAGATACGAACGGGAATGTGAGCAAAGCAAGAACTTTGAATAATTACACGATACACAATATGGTGACTCGATGTCAATTCTGGAACGAAAGCACTGAAAAGTGGGAAACCACCGGTGGGTTGACTGGTAGACACCAATAGTGGTGTAAGCACTTCTCTTATTAAATCATCGGGATTTCATGTATGAAGATTATAGTAAGATAAGCCTGCGTTCAAGCTTGTAACTCTCACATTCTTATAGCTTTTGTGTAAACTACTGAGCAGCGACATATTAACTCAATCAATCAATCAACTATTATGAACCGTTGCAAACTAGTCACCCACGCCATTTGATTGACAGGTTGCCACGTAAGCAGTGAAACGAGCAGTGATAAAGTGATCTGTCTTTGCAACCATCTCACTTCGTTCGGATCTGATTTCATAGTTGCTCCTAATCCCATTGATTTCTCCGCATTAGGAAGTAAACTTGCGGTGAGTGAAAGTCAGGAACAGTGTCGTCACATTGGGGGTAGTGGGGGGAAGGGAGTTGCTCAAAGCAATCGAACTAAATAGTGAAGAACTTCTACCAATTATATTTCGCATGCACCCTATCTAGCCCAGATGGCCGAGTGGTAAAAGCTTCCGTCTCTGGAGCTAACGAAGTATAAACTCGGGTTTGATTCTGGGTCGAGTCGAACCAATCATTTCAAAATTGCTATTCACAGCTTCCCAGCATGACGCTTAGCGTTACAGGGACAGTGGAGAGAACAAGCCGGTAAGTTTACTTGTTGTGCTGTTGGGAAAGGCACTTAGCGGGATTTCCCCAGCTTGGTGTGGTAGACAGATGGCCGGCAACTCCTAAGCGAGCTCATTGTAGCGTTTTGATCGCTTTCTCATGATAGGAGAATAAATATGAAACTGAATGCAAAAAATACTTCAACTGCTACTTTTCTGCAAACTCAACGGCGACTAAATTAAGTACAATTTCCGAAAAAATCGCAGAATTTATGACAAACTTTTAAAACTTCGACTTCAGCAAACCTTCGTAGGGCTGACATAATTGATGCTTTACAGAACTTGAAAGATAATCTTGCTGTACTAATGACCATCATCGGTTTGTTGGTTCTCTACATTATTGGGGTGATAGTTTTACGAAGACAAGACAAGAAAGATGTTTCAAAGGTAAGAAAAACAACTTGTTTTGCTTAATACCAACGTTGCAAGAGCAAGTGATGTTGAAATGAACTGAAACATTCGTAATCTTGGATAAAACTTTAGTGGTCAGTTGGACTTTTGATGGACAACAGCATTTGTGACAATTATTTTTATCAAATCACTGTTCGAACTGGAAGTAAAAGAGAAGCTGAGACGTCGAGCAGAATCTTCTTTGTTGTTAGCGGAGAATACAACGCCACTCCTCTGCGCGTGCTCGCCGATAAAGAAAAAACCGTGAGTGCATTATTGCCACACAATTAAGCACGATTTATGGAATTTGTTTGCTTCAGAAATTCGATCGCGGTAGCGAAAGGAAGTTTATGATGTCAACAGAATGTCCACTTGGTGAATTGTCATACATAAAAATCTGGCATGACAATTCGGGAAAAGATTCGCAAGCTTCTTGGTATCTCGATCATGTTTCTATCACCGATCTTCAAACTAAAAACAGGTGCAGAGCAAACTTGCAGTGGAACATGTTCGAAATCGTTGTAGATTTGTTTTGATGGTTTGCTAGTTTGTTTGTCAGCACATGAAGAAATCAATCCGTCAAACTTATATTCGTATAGATTGTGTTTTTTGTTAGTTAGAGTTGTCTTATGATTTTATTAGCATTTATCAAAATCACTTGGCAAAAACTTTTCCCCAGATATTACTTCATGTGCGATGATTGGCTGGCTGTCGACCAATCAGATGGCAGAATTGAGCGAGTTCTTCCAGTGGCGTCAGATTCGCAAATCGCTGATTTTCGTCGAGTTTTTGTTTCATCGACGAAGAAAGATTTTAGCGATGGACATTTGTGGTTTTCACGTAAGTTAAAAGTTTTCGAATTTCGCGTTCTTCTAGTCTGTAAACTAATAGAAAATTGAACAGTAATTGAGGTAGACTGCAAAGTGAGCTTGCGCTCTTCGAGTCAGCAGTCACCCGGTATATACGTCAAATGCGATTGGCTCCAGCCGTGAATCGAACCCATCACGTAGGATCTGTAACCTCCGCGCGGTAGTGCTACGTCATGTCGTTGACAAATAGTGTCACGTACAGGGATAGCAGGACGAACACTTGAGTTTGAGCTGCTTTGTTCAACGACTTTGACACTGGGTGTTAATACGATACAACTAGCTGTGCAGTGGTGTATGGTCGGTGAAGTCCGATGGTCTGCATTAATAAACTCTCCGACCCCTAGGAAGCGGCTGAGTTGTTCAAAAATTTGATGTGCTCTTATCACCGGTTATTTAGGGGGGGGCATTGGGCCATGCCCAATGCATTGTCTCCGGACCTCCCCCCCCCCCCCCCAAGAGCCTTTTTTGTTTTTCGATCAGCTTCAAATTAGTTCTGCCGAAAAAAATACGCTTGAAAAATATGTGGAAATTATGCCCCCCTCTTTTAAAATTTCTCGCCACGCCACTGCTTACCAGGCCAATCTACAAGGTTTAATACAGTTTGGGGTGAGGCAGCAATTACTCTGTCCAGTTTCAGTGGGCTTTTTACACCCGCGTTTATTGGTTCTAGTTTCTGCGTCATAAACAATTTTTTTATACATCAAGAAATGGATGATGACGCAGAAACTAGAATCAAGAATCTCAGGCCTAAAGCCCACTTAGATTAAACATGTGGGCAGGTGTTAATGGTGTAACTTTGCGGATTTCTTTTATCAGTTTTTTCTCGTCCAACCAAGAGCAACTTTACTCGAGTGCAAAGACTAACATGCGCTTTGGCTGTTCTTTTCTCTACCATGCTAACCAGTGCCATGTTCTTCGGAGCAGCTGAAGAGAATACAAACGATGGAGCGTTGGAAATAGGTAAGAACACGTCAGTCAATGCACTTGACACAACACTTGCAACCTTGTTTCAGGTCCAATCAAGATTACTGTGAAGCAATTAATAATCAGCATTGAAGCTTCACTCATTGTCCTTCCAGTCAACATCCTGTTAGTTCAAGTAAGTTTGAATCGTAAAAGTTGCATACCCTCCAACGTCACAGGCTGGCGTACAATGATTTGCATCAATACATTCACAAGATCTTGTTACTTCCATCTACAGTTGTTCCGTCGATCTCGTGCGAAACAAATAAGCAAAGATGATGAAGATGATATTGAAACGTTTATCACCAAGTCAGTTGCAACAATCGAAGAGGAGGTCGATGAAAAAGAAGGAAAAAAGAAAAGCAAAGGGTGAGTTGCCTCATAAGCTGATGCACCGGCCAATTCTTCAAATACGCCGACATGGCAACCAATTCTTTACGTACGCTGATGTGGCATCCAATTCTTTACATGCGCTAATGCAGCGGCCGATTCTTTGCATACGCTGGTGTTGCACCAATTCTTTATATACGATGATGTGGCGGCAATTCTTTATATACGCTGATGTGGCATCCAATTCGTTACATACGCTAATGCAGCGGCCAATTCTTTGCATACGCTGGTGTTGCACCAATTCTTTATATACGATGATGTGGCGGCAATTCTTTATATACGCTGATGCAGCGGCCAATTCTTTGCATACGCTGGTGTTGCACCAATTCTTTATATACGATGATGTGGCGGCAATTCTTTATATACGCTGATGTGGCATCCAATTCGTTACATACGCTAATGCAGCGGCCAATTCTTTGCATACGCTGGTGTTGCACCAATTCTTTATATACGATGATGTGGCGGCAATTCTTTATATACGCTGATGCAGCGGCCAATTCTTTGCATACGCTGGTGTTGCACCAATTCTTTATATACGATGATGTGGCGGCAATTCTTTATATACGCTGATGTGGCATCCAATTCGTTACATACGCTAATGCAGCGGCCAATTCTTTACATACGCTGGTGTTGCACCAATTCTTTATATACGATGATGTGGCGGCAATTCTTTATATACGCTGATGCAGCGGCCAATTCTTTGCATACGCTGGTGTTGCACCAATTCTTTATATACGATGATGTGGCGGCAATTCTTTATATACGCTGATGTGGCATCCAATTCGTTACATACGCTAATGCCGCGGCCAATTCTTTATATACGCTGATATGGCAGCCCATTGTTTATATACGCTGATGTGGCGTCCAATTCTTTATATACGCTGATGTGGCGTCCAATTCTTTGCATACCGGTACGCCAATGCAGCGGCCAATTCTTTTCATACGCTGACATGGCAACCAATTGTTAATATACGCTGATATGGCGACCAATTCTTTGCATACGCTGATCTGTCATCCAGTTCTTTACATATGCTGATGTGGCTGCCAATATATATTCTTTACATACGCTGATGCGGCCGATTCTTCACATGATACGCTGATGCAGCGGCTTACTTTACATACACTGTAGCGGCCAATTCTTTGCATACGCTGGTGTTGCGCCAATTCTTTATTTACTCTGGTGCAGCGGCCAATTCTTTACATAACTAACTAACTTGATATTATTTAGGTTCCCATATTGGACTGTGTACGTGGCGTGGGTGTTAGCTTTTGTTATAGCTGCACCAAGCGCCACTTTTGTCTTCCTCTACAGCGTTGATTGGGGAGCAGAGAAAGCAAACGAATGGCTCTTGTCAATTGTCATGTCTTTTTTTCAATCTATTTTTGTCATCCAGCCCGGAAAGGTAAAATCATGCAAATGTATTTTGTGGTGAATAGCAAAAGGTAGCTTTTGTCCTAATCAAGGTAGCAGGGATTAAGCTATTCCCCAGGAGGAAAGTTGTTCTACTTGTTTAAATGTTCTACTATTCAAAACAGTCTCGTCTTCTACGAGTATAAGCGCCACTATGACATCGGTGCGTAGGAACTGGGAAGAACATCTCTACACTACTTCAACTTCAAGATCGTGCTAAGAAGCATGTTCCGAAATGGCTACGACAACACACAGCTTACAGCGAGTGCAATTTGACCGAGCGTGCAAGCGTAGACAACCCACTCCAGAATGTGATTCAGTAACTTGACAACACTTAGTAGAAAACGACCAATGTGCTGCCAGTTACAATCGAGATCAATTTTCTCTTGTGGACACTGGACAGTCCTTTTTTCTGGACAATCGAGACCAATGTATTTTTAATCCTGTTACCAGTCTTACAGCTAGAGTGTGTGAATTATTTTGACTGAAAAACATTGACTTTAATTTCTAGTTTGTAATGCAAGAATGTGATCAAACCTTTTAGGTGATTCTAACAGCGGTAGCTCTATCAATTTTCATCAATCGTTGCGCAAGAGAAAGAGCGACAGAGATAGTGGGAGGGTTGGATGAAGAGGAGAAGAATAAGGAAGATGTAGAAGCCTATAAGAAAAACGAGGAGGAGTGGCTCCTGCAAACTCCGTTAGATGACGAGTTGGGTGAGTACTTTTTCATTAGTTTGACATGACACAGATATTTCAGTGTTACAGTTGAATGCGAGGCTGCTTCAAACGTGGGACATCTTTACTGAATTGAAAGAAATTAACTTAAAATCACAAGATAGTCCTTATAAGAGCAAGAGCTGTTTGCAATCTACGGCTAAAGCATTCGTTGTAAAGTGTGGTATAATAAAATTGCAACATAGGCTAGATGTTTGATGTCTACGTAAAAGATGTGGTTTGCTGTAGCGTAGCCTATTGCAGTGGCATTACGAGAAAGCGGCATTGTGACACAGAAAGTGTTATAATATGTCAAAGCATCACATTTCGCCGGCCACACTTTTACTAATTTCCATACTGTTTAGCTGATATGCAAAGCCACGAGGTAAACTTGAACTCATGTGACCTTGAAGCTGCTCGTAAGAAACGCTTGCAACACAACATCATGTTAAACACCGTCCATGACATCGTGTCTTATCTCCTCTACATCATCCTGCTCACTGCTGCAGCGAATGCTTCAAAAGATTTACAAGCTTATCCTTTCCATCGCTCACTCTCCGATGTCTTCTTGGCTCGTGGGCAACCAGTGTTTGAAGAAGTAAGTTGCAAACTTGCTCTGTTATCTTGTCTATTCATTTCACTTAACCTTCACATCACAAAAACATGAAATCTTCGTTACACGCGTGATATTACACCAAAGCATGCAACGAGTAGTGGGCTCCATCTCCGCGATTTAGCGTCTGGGCAACACAATTCTGAAGAAACATAGCAGGGTGGCGAGGTGTTGGCCACACTGTGTCCGATGTGACGGGTCCGGAATCGAAGCCATGACCTCCCGCGCCAACCGGCTGATCAGAATCCATTTCTCTGTGAATAAAAATTGGCCAGCAATGAACAAGCATGTAAATATCTACATGGTCAAGCCAGTTCATAACTTGGTTTGGCTTAGATTCGAACTGCATCTGATTTCTGGTCCTGGTGTGACAATAGCTTGATAAATGGACTCCATGCTCAGGCTTGGTACAACAACAAACGCATTACGTGGCTTCAGACTCGATTTATCAGCAATAGAGAGACTTTTGTGCTTGGTACAGCCAGAATTAGACAACTACGTGTTAAACATGGTGAGTATTTATTAACTTTTTACACGAATTGATGTTGCTGAACAAAGTATTTTTCAGATTCTTGCATCGTCGAGGATTCGCCGACATTAGCGAGTAGAGATTGTATTTCAGATTACAGTATTTTGACGCAAGACACAAATGATTTTGCTCCAGGCTGGGAGATCAAATCAGAAAACTCAACAAGTGCAGTGGATCCGTGGACCTATCAATCATTCCTGTACGTTCTCATCAACGTGTAAACTCGCACAGATCGGGTTCGATTCCGATTGTGGCGTAGACATATTCGGTTTTATTTTTTCGAAAAGGCTTCTAAAAATTGTATTGGTTGAAACTTTCATCTGTCAATTGTACTTTGCATTAATATTTTGACGCTTACCTCTGATTAAAATCGGATCATGAAATTCCAAACAGTGTGCCCGATTATTATTCAGAAATGTTACTGACTTTCATTGCCTATGCAGGGATCTCGGTGGATTCCCATACAATGGTTTGAAAAATTTATACGACGGCGGGGGATACGCATTTACACTTGGAAACACTGCAAAATCAAGTCGAAACAAATTGGAAGCACTGAAAAACCTCACTTGGATCGACCGGCACACGGCAGCGATCTTTGTAGAGTTCACGGTGAGCGAAAAATACACCAAGATTTGCTACAATGACTTCCAAGTATTCGTAATTATAAGGCAACAAGACTATAGTCACATCACACAAGCTCGAATAAAACCCGCGAATAATCGCTACAATTGCAAAACCGTGTTTTTATTCGTTTAAACATTAACAGCAGCTGTTGTCTATGGACGAAGAAGTACTTGGGATAAACGCTATATACCAACGACGCAGCAGTATCGAATGGGACAGATTAATAAGGTTTCAATATGTTTAAATGCTCGTAGCTCGATTAGTTTGTCGAACTATGGTCACATGTTTTGTACAACAACTTAATCTCCATTCATGTTTTTAGGTCTACAACGCCAACGTCAACTTGTTTGCCTCTGTGGTCTTGCTTCTGGAAAAATCCCCTAACGGTGCTTTTTTTGCTTACCCTGTCATATCACCGATCCGTTTGTATGATTTCATTAATGGATTAGGAACATTCTTGGTTGCCATATACGTTCTCTTTGTTATTATATGCGCCTACAATCTGCAAAAGGTAAGCCATGACATGGGGGTTCCACCCACCCTCATTTTCATGGAAACTGATTAAGTTTCATATGTTCAGATGGTGAGGAAAATCATCGCGGAAAAGAAAAAATACTTTGCAAGCTTTTGGCACGTGGTTGATTTCGTCACAGCGATTCTATCTCTGCTGGCAATCGCTGTGTATGCTGGCCGAACTATTCACACCAACTCAGCCCTCAACAAGATCAACGCTGATCTTACCAAAGGTAATTTGTGAAGTGTTGCCAATTATTTATTTTGAAATCGAAGCATTTTGGTAGGTGGACTATGGATTTATTATTTAAAACTGCCTCGAAATAAACAAGCGAAAAGGTTGTCTTCCTCCGACGTAACAGCAAAGAAAAAATTTCAACTTGATATGATAAAATTAAGCAAAGAAACGAAGATTCACAAAACAAATGTTTGAATTTTCATAAAATCATGATCTATTTTGGCTTGATCATTTACGAATATTACATATTTTGCTCTGATTTGAACCTAATTTCAGAAAACTTCGTCAACTTCCAGTACATTGTCCTATGGGACGATCTTTTCCGGTTCTCAACCGCCTTCACTCTCTTTCTATCCAGCATCAAAATGAGCAAACTTCTTCAGTTTAATCGAAGAATTCGAATCTTATCTCGAACACTAAACCACGCGGCTACACCTGCCTTGTACTTCACTGCTATGTTCGGAATTTACTTTTTTGCTTTCATTATCTTAGCTCATGTTTGGTTCGAGCAGAAGATGTACACATTCAGTTCAATCTACTTGGCGGTAAGTGAGTGTCATTCAAACACAAGATGAATGTGCTTGACTATGAAACTGTGTGTTTAGGCCGAAGAATTGTTTTCGATGTTGTTGGGTCGATTTGACTTCACTGAATTGAAAGCAGCAGATCGACTCCTGGGTCCTCTTTTCTTCACAGCTTTCACTTTATCCTTGACTTTTACTCTTCTCAGTATGTTCATTGTAATTATGGATGAAAGCATTAAAAAAGTGAGTCTACGTCATCAACTCTACTTGTCAGAAAAAGCGACGAAACTGTTTAGTTTTGAATGAAAATTATGCAAGTGTTAATACTGAATCCTCTCAACAAACAGATGTCAGAGTGATAAAAGCATCTGCATCTGGAGCTGTAGACTCGGGTTTGATTACGAGTCAGGTCGAACTAATGATTTTAAAATTGGTATTCTCAGCTTCCCTGCTTGACGCTTCGCATTAAAGGGACAGTGTGAAAAACAAGCCGGCAAGTTTACTTGCTGTGCCGTTGGGAAAGGCACTTAGCGGGATTCTCACGGCCAGATTTACCAATAGGGTGGACAGGCTGAAACCTAGGGCCTCGTCACAAACAACAAAGACCTTTTTTTTGGAAATCGACCTTCAAGACCTTTGCATACGCTGAGATTATTGTAATCATTGATCACTACAGGGCATCATTGATGAAATAACCTAGGGCTTCTAATTGTCTAAACTTGATTATGGGGATTACCCATTTAACAGTGGTAGACAGATGGCGGGCAACTCCGAAGCGAACTGGTTATAGCGCTTTGATCGCTTTTTCATAATAGGGGGATAAATACGTGACTAAATACGGATCTCCTCTTGTATTCCGACTTATATATGCAGCGACTTCAGGCTACCAGGTTGTTTTGCGCTTCTCTGGTCTATTTGTTGATCAACTTGGTTTCAGAAAAATCTTCGTAAAATTTGAACGTTTCGATAGCCATATATAACGTTGTCATCAGCACCATTTAAACGAGTGTTACAGATTTGTGTTCGTTTTTTCGCAGGCTCGCGCTGAAATGGAATCAGAAGAGAATGAATTTGAAGTTGTCGAGTATATGATGAAGAGACTTACTGACACGTTAGAAAGCTTCCTGCCCGCTGCGATAATCTCAAACAAGAAAGGTAGAATTTATAAGACCTCGACGACTTGTTGAAATTCTCATGGTTTGTGCTTCCAATCTATTTTTTTCACAGTATTAGCTGAATTGGCTGGCTGCTTATGGTGGGATGATGAATTAGTTTTAACGTTAATACAAGAAATTCGGCTGCTTTAGCATCGAATGACGATGGCCGAGTGGTTAAGGCCGTGTTTCCGGTAAAGATTCGCCGCAACCTTTGGGCTGGTGATACGTCACTGGTCGGTGAGGACGTAGATTCGAATTTCACTCGTAATCAGATTTTTCTGATTAAGTTTGATTTAGCTTAAGATTTTTGAGGGTTAAATTCTTTAATTTGTGTTTCCAAAACAATTTTAGTTATCTTATTCTCACACGGGGTGGCCTAGTGGTTAAGAGCGTTCGCCTTGGAAGCTGGTAGGCTGGGTTCTATTGTCAGTCCGGTCAAACCAAAGACTTTAAAACTGGTATCTGCTTTTACACTTGCTAAACGCTCAGCAATTGAGTGTAGCGCGGAGGATGAAATAAACAGAGAATAAAAATACGTCAGTGAGTTCTTGACAAAATTTAGTCCTTGCGCTAAAGGACCTTAGTAGTTATAAAGCGCCATAAAACCACACAACATTTCAACATTTTCTCACACGGGTTTTTTTGTTCGTCGCACAAAATAGAGCTCACTGAAGGAACCAGCATTCGAATCTGTAAATTACACATTAAACTTCGAAAACTCGACAACGTGTTGCGTTTCTGCACTCAGCGGTGGTGTAGGCCTAGTAGCAGTGTCATTTCTTACCGCACCTTCAACAAGGTAAAAATACGCAAAGATGAAGGAAACATAACAATGGTACAAGAAAAGAGGCAACAAAATGATTAACTTTATAGCATGCAGGTAGAAGAGGAGTCAAAAAAACAAGAGTAGACATGGTTGCAACACTTAGTCTGCAATGTGTGCGTCGTGTAGTGTGTTGTTTTTACGACAAAATTCGTTTCCGACACTTGATCAATTCATTTTCAACTATTTTCAGTTCGCGACGATGAAAAACCCGAACTCGTTTACATCGAGTATCCAGAAGAAGTTCTAGAACTTCGAGTTATGGAACTCGCAAAACACGTGTCGAAGATGGAAAAAGAGTTCTTCTCGAGTTTCACTGTACAGGAACTTGAAGCTGAGTTAGAACAACTCGACGATGATGATGATGATTTTATAGATGTTCCTTCTTTAAAATGAGTTGATATTTCTATCGACACACTTGAATGTGTTGCGTGTTTTCATCGAGTCATGACAATAAAACAACAAGCTTTGAAAACAATAAATATGAGACAAAAATAGCTTATTAAGGAAAAATCAAGACGCAGTAATTCGTAAAATGGACGTTTCGACAACATAGATCAGCTGTCATCCTCAGTTCTTTCAGCTCTGTCAATTTGATTTAACTGAAAGGTTTCATTTGCAGGGCTCTAAAAATGTTGCATTTTGTCAGAGCTGTTTTTTTCTTTTGAAAGACAATTTTCTCCGAAAGCGCACATTTATCTCAGCAGGCCTCGAAAATTTCAACACTTCAGCAAAGATTGGTGACAAAAAGACAAATTGAAAAGCTAGGTTCGATACCAGGTCATGTTATAAGTGGAGTGGTTAACAGACTTTGCACTAAAATCGGGCATGCCCAAAGCGCTAGTATCACGTATACGCTGCGCAACTTTTCCAAAATTTTCAGCCCTTCTGATATTCGTGATATAACCGAATATACCGCCCAAGGACAAAATCTATTTTCGGAAAAATCTTTCACAGTAGATGTAGCAGTCACCTTAACACCAAAATATTGAAACGAAAACTGAAAAATATCAGGCCTACCCAACTAAACCACAGGAAAATCAGAAATACTGTCCAAAAATAAGTCAAAGAAAATTTTCGGAAAGGTAAATTCTGGAGTCCCCCCGAGAATAATCAACTAGATGTGTCTTGGCACTATGACTCCTCCGTTTTTAGGCCCCGCTTCAAAATAGTTTTTTTCTTATAGAAAAGCAATAAGCACTCAAAATTCGCAAAGAAAATACGAAAAGTTAAAGAAGCATCGAGTTACGACAAAGAAATCAATTTAAGTCAGCGACATGGCCTAGCGGTACCGCGCGCAGGTGACAGATCCTACGTGACGGGTTCGATTCGCGGCTGGAGCCGATCGCATGTGACATATGTAACGGGTGGCTGTTGACTCGAAGAGCGCAAGCTCACTTCGCAGTCTCCCTCAATTACCGTTGAATTTTCAGTTCAACATAATTTGAAAAATAACCTCATTACCTGTATTCTTTTCAAGCCACATGGGGCGACGAACCCACGACACCAGTCTTGCAGCTCAATGCACCAACCACTCGACCATCTCCTTGTACTCAACACTGGACCTTCAGTGTGTTTAAACTCCAACGATTTCTGGAGGAAGTAAATTTTACGCAAACCTGAAAGAGGATATTACCCTATTCCTATCATGACCTTCGTTAATTTGATTCTAGTAAATGGTAAGCTTTTTGTATTTTTATACTTGGTTGCATGTTTATCCTCCTATCACGAGAAAGCGATCAAAGCGCTTTACGAGCTCGCTTAGGAGTTGCCGGCCATCTGTCTACCACACCAAGATGGGGGAATCCCGCTAAGTGCCTTTCGCAACGGCACAACAAGTAAACTTGCCGGCTTGTTCTCCACACTGTCCCTTTAATGCTGAACGTCAAGCAAGCTGTGAATACCAATTTTAAAGTCATTGGTTTGACCCAACTTGGAATCAAACCCGAGTCTACAGCTCCCAAGAAATCAAATAATCTACAACTATATTTTCAAGCAGTAAGTTAGATTCAAATCAAAATCTGCTGAGTAAGCAAGCTAGGAAAAATCGATCGAAATCACAAGGACAAAGCTTTCATGGATAATTAAGAGCTCCTTGCAAAAAAGTCACTACCATTCTGTACTGGTACAAGGTGAAGGACAACTCGTTTAAAAATCAACCCTTGTTCAGCAGATAGAAGGTCGATCGGTCATTTTTCACTGATCACGACAGCGCCACAAATGCATGACCATGCTTTAGCGATTTTGTCGGAATGAGGGAGGATATGGTGGTAAAGGAAGGTGTGGGATCTAGGCCGTGCGGTAGGGAAGTGCCTTCGGTGACTTGATCTATACTCAACACCACTCACCGTTCCGGAGCAGGCGGCAGAGCACCGTTTCCGAGGGGGACCAAACGATTATCAGGGGGGGGGCAAAGTTTGAAATTAAGCACAAAGGCCGCTATCTTTAAGGGGCCCCCCCTTGAAGTCGGCCCTGCACCGTTCCCTTTTCTATAGTTTCGTGGTTGATTTGCTGGCGGAACTTTAATTCTTGATGTAAGTTTCTGGTTCAGCCACTTAATCGGATTTAAGTCTAATATCATCAACCTCATCCATGCATAATTCTTGATCAGAACAACTGTAATCACAATAGGAATTTTTGCGTCTGGCGTCCAGCTCAAAACAGTAATAATAAACGTTTTTCTCTTTCTCCCGAGATTATTAGTCGTTCCAAAATCCGTCAACCATGATAAAACTAAGTAATCAGCATTGACAAAAACTGCCATGAAAAAAAAATCCATTTACGGGTAGGTTACTGAAACCATTGATTGTCCACAAGTATAACTCGGGCATGAACTCTACGATTATGATTTACAGCTGATTTTGATCAAACCCAATGAGTTAACTTCATTCAGACTGGACTTTTTTGAAGCGTCATAAGTTTTTGGGTGGACCCGCTGTGACCACCCGTTTTGGACGCAAATAACTTCGTACCAGGGTGGGTAAAAATCGATTGTAATCGATATTCGATTGCAATATTCTTTACTTTTTGTTCATCGAATGCACTAGAGCCTTTACTTTTTTGAATGAGTATCAAGTATGGCCTTGTCTTTACTTTTTTTTCGGCGCAATTCGATATTCCATATTCAATTCTTTTTGTCCAGATTATTTTATCTCACTTCAGTAAATTTAAAATAATCGTCGGTATGTCTTTACCTTGTTTTGGCTGATACATTTTTTTTTATGCCAAAAAAACAAAAAAGAGATTTTTGATAGCAAAGTTGCTTCGCATATACTATGTTCGTCGTTTGTCTGTAAGTTACAGTATGAATGGGAGGACATCACAAAAAATGCTAGGCGTACACCTCTAAATATGCTCAGTGTAATATCGAATATCGATTACAATATTCTTTATTTTTTACTTTTTTAAACTACCATTGAAATCGATTATTTCTACACTTTTGTGGGTATCGATCCCCAACCCTGATTGTCGCCAACGGCTCGCCACAGGTGCCATATTTTTTCGTAGCTGTGTTGCCAGGCGCTGAGCCGCGGAGATGGGCCCTTCCACTCGTTGCATACTTTGGCGTAATGTCGCGATAATGTTGAAGACAGTGGCGTAGCTTGGCCTTTTGGGGGGTAAATGCCCAATCAGTGGCGTAGCTAGAGATTCTGCCGCCCGGGGCGGTTCAAAAAATTGCCGCCCCCAAGTGAGCAATAATTTTTTAAGCATTAATCAGCATCCAATGAGGTCATCTATTCTGCATGACAAACTAGGCGTCAATTACAGGCGCGCTGACTCGCAAGCTACAGCAATGATCACAAAGCTAGTGTGTATTAACAAGGTTGGTTTGTGTCTCTCGTTTCCATACCGTCAACACAACAATAATACGCAAAATGATATGCAATGTCTGTGTAGCACCCAGGATTTGACAAGGAGGGGTCCACAACCGGGGGTCTGGGAATGAAACCCAGCCGCCAACGAATTTTTACGGTTTTCTCATGAAAAAAAAGCTCATTCTATAGCAAACTTTTTTATCGAAAAAGGGCATGCAGTGAGCAGTCACTTTGGACAATGCAAAAATATTTCCGCAGCTGATGTCTAAAAGCAGAGGCTTGGCTAAAATAAGTGAAAAGAGGCTGCAACCATAATTAGTTCGTGAAATTGTAGACTAAAGTTAGGTTTTAGCACCTTATTACATTGCCAAAGTGGAGGGGGGGGGGCATGGCGGTTCAAATGATGCAAAAACGAAGAAGAAAACAGTGCGCAATTGTGACATAATAAACATTAAAATCAAATTTTTATTATACTCGCTGGAATACATTAAAGCGTAAACGAGATGGCGGCCAATTTCCGCAACTTTGCGCCTGGACATTGAACAACACAGTAAGATGATTTACGATTAGCAAGTAAGCGATATAGCAAAATAATGGTTGTTCAAAATCATTAGGAAAAAAATTACACAAAGTGGCGCCCGGGGCGGACCGCCTCCCCCCGCCCCTCCCCTTGCCCCTTGTGCCCAGGGTATTTTTTCAATGGTGCAGGGGCGTATATAGAGGGGGCGCTGGGACCGGCTTTTTTTGCTCTTCACCTGACTTTGGGCGGAAAAGTGTACATCTACGGGAGCGGTGACCTTTTTTTTTTGCTTTCACCTCATTTTGGGCGGAAAACGGACGTGCTGACCTTCAAAGAACTTGCCGTCCTTTTGTGCAGTGAAAATATATTCGGCTCTGCTAGCATGGTTTTAAATTGCCCCCCCCCCTTCCCTCTTTCAAGTTTTTGGGCCCCAAGGCTGTGGACTCGATCAAATTTTATTCGAGTTCGAGTTCAACCTATTTTAGCATGTCCAAGTTCAAGTTCGAATTCTCTAATTTAATTATTTACAAGTTCAAGATAAAGTTCGACAAAAATAAGCTTTTTCGAGTTCAAGTGCGAGTTCAAGCAGATGAATATCCAAAATCGAGACAACTCTTTCACCGCCGGTGCTCATGCAATTAAAAAAACAAAAATATTTCGCTCGCGCAGTAGGTTCAAGACAATACCTCTGCTGTTTAGTACCATCAAAATTGTCAGTGTTGTGGTCACAATTGAACAACAAACTATATTTCGTAGTGATCTTTTAATTTCTTTTTAACAATTTAAGTATCTTTGCAATGAACTCGAACAGTTGTATTCGAATTCGAGTTCAGAAAAAATATTTTTACGAGTTCAAGTTCGAGTTCGCAGCCCTGCTGGGCTCGCCCCTGTTGGGCAATGCCCAGGTTCTCAGCTAATCCTGGCGACGCCCTTGGTTGAAGATTCGAATTTTGACCTTAAGGCAATGCGTAAAAAAATCAATGTCCTCATTTAAGAATTAAGAAAAATATTCAAAAAAGTAAAATTTTTATTCAATGACGCAAGGATTCAAGTTCGCAATGAACTCTGCTTATTGGCCCAATAAGACTCATGCCACAGCGATGGTAATTTTTCGGTTTTGCCTAGAATTGAAGCTGCGTTTTGAGTTTGAAGCGAGCGCAAACGTTTCAAGTTGCTGAATACACAATTGTGACAGCACCAACTTTGTGTTCACAAGGTATCGAACCTGAAGACCTATAGGCCTAACGGCTCTTACCACCTTGTTATGTTGCGCAATCATCTCGCTTCTTCAATTACAGTCACAGCGCGCTTTACACTGCACTGCAGATTTCTAATGATGGTTGCTCTGAATTTCACCGTTTGTTCACGGTTGCTTGAAGCAGTTTCCCCTTTTTTTCTTTAATTTGTTTCTACTCTGTCTTTGACTGGCATGTTATGTGGCAAATCGTGTAACGTCGAAGCAAGACGCAAAATTGCTGTGCTTATTTCAGTTAATGATTTTGGAAAACTTCAGTTATTTTTTACCGCCTTTACCGTTTTATCGCCTCGCCATTCTGGTTGAGATTTCAATTGTTATTCTGATTTTAACTAAAGTCTCGTCTGAAAAGCCAAGTGCTTGAAAGAAGTCAGACATATTGCCAGGCGGTGAAGGTACACTGGCTCCCTGTGCACATTGGACATTCTGAGTATTACCGCCGATGTAAACAACAACTTTCAATGTATTTTTTAACGCGTTTAGTGAAAAAATCTTTCTGCACGTGATTTCCCTTTGAAACCGTCCTAACATTTTCACGCAAATTTCGAAATAAATCTAAGTCTAATCTTCGTTACACTCGCGGTATTTCGCCGAAGCATGTAACGAGTGACGAGCCCATCTCCGCGGGTTAGCGTCTGGGCAACACAGCTCCGAAGAAACGTCTCAACGGTAGCGAGCCGTTGGTGGCTGTGTCCGATTTAACCGGCCCGGGAATCGAACTCGTGGCCGATAGCGCGTGTTTTAACAATTCAGCTAACCGGTCGGTCGCAAAATGATGGTTTCTTGCTTCTAATCAATTATATAGCTGATAACCCTGCTTTCAAAACAAACCCAACTACAATAGACTATAGAAGCGAATTGATATTTTTTTTTCGATTATACCGAAGCCAAGTTCTGCTGTGCTACTGGTTTCACAGCTCGCTTGCTCGTGTAATCTCACCCACAAAGCTCGCAAATAAATGCAAAAACTGAGAACTTGGTGCTTTCTTGCATCTAATCGCGTTTTGCAATAATCGCGGCGATTCAAAGACCCTAATCCACGCTGAATGTGAGACTTTTACGGTATTGATGTTTGCATCGATTAACCCTTGTTTGTTAACAAACATTCTGTAAAATAATTGAAGAAAGTAAACAGCTCTTCTTGTTCTTTCATAAAATAAATGACGTCACTTTTATTCCAAACAAAAAATATAAAATAAGAAAACTTTTACGCAGAAGGCACAAACTTACCCGCGAAGCAAATATGGAATGAAAATAGCTCTAGGAGAGAAAACCACGGTAATTCTTCAAACTGAACGTTTCGACAGCGCCGAATCATCTTTGTACTGCCGTGCTTACACTGCTCATGATGACAGCTAAATCCATTCTATTTGTCAAAACGTCCAGCTTTAAAAATTACTGTCAGTGGCGTAGCGAGAAATTATTAAAGGGGGGCCCATAATTTCCACATTCTTTTCAAGCGTATTTTTTTTCGGCAAAACTAATTTGAAGTTGATTGACAAACAAGAAAAGCTCTAGGGGGTCCGAGGGCATGCTTTCTCGGAAATTTTTTGAAAACTTACTTGCTGTAAAGCTTTTTTGAATAATTTTCAGCCAAATTTTGTTTAAATTTTTTGACCCTAGTTCCGAATGCTTCGCTAAATATGCTGCATTTTGTTCACACATTTTCGATTAGGCGTGCTTAAGGCGTAGCCTATAAGGCTTATTGATATCGAATAGGTTCGAAATTATGGAAAAATTGCATACATCAAAAGCATTTTTGAAAATAGCGGGTGGGAGGATGCATACCCCATATCCTACCCCCTGGATTCGCCCCTGGCCATAAGCTACGAAAACCATCAAAAGGGTTTGGCATATTTCAGTGACTTGGCACTATTAATTTTGTTCTTTTTAAGTAAAAGGCAGAGTCAAAAGGGGAGAGAGGCATGAAACGAGTGGCGGGATTCCCCCCCTAAATATGCTCCTGATTACCGTGGCTTCATTTTCATCCTTAAAACTTGTCCGTAAGAAACATATCCGACATTTTTTTCAACAAAATCTCATTATTCACAAAACAACAATCGAAAACACTGCCAACATGCTTAATTTACAATAAAGAATCGAACCCACGACTCATAAACTCATCGCTACAGCGTTATGACCTCAGAGCTAAGCGTTGCCAAATATAAAAGTAAGAATTCCCATTCCAATGATGATGATGATGACGTTAGGAACGAAACCACCAGCGCCACAACAAATTCCAATCTGCGGTTTTGATTGCGATTCTGGCCAGATTGTCAACGAATTTGCGAATTGATTGGGAAGCAAGAATTCAGTTCTGTTTGTGACGTGTGAAGCAAAAGCTGACGAGCATTTTGCTGCAGCTGAAAAACAGGGATTGTTACCATGCAGGGAGGGAAGTGCCTATTATCCTGATGAGTTCAGGATCAGAGCTGTGTCCCTCGAATCCAATTTCTACTTTCTCATTTGCTTTAAATTTTTCTAGAATCGCTTATCTATGGGCGGTCGCGGGTTTAAGAATCAAATCTTATTAAAACCGGGATTGATTTTCGTTTTCTCCTCCTGTCACGAGAAAGCGATGGAGGCGCTACACCCAGGACAAATTTAGACTCGCCTAAAAATTGCCTTTGTTACCGAGTTTTCCGGTTAAGTTTTGCTTCTGACTTCTTTAATTTGCTACTTGTTAGATTCCACCAAGCAGAGATAATTATCGTGAAGCATCTTATCCAAGGATGCAGCAACGAGGCTGGGGTCGGAGTTGAACTATCAGCCTTGCGGTCATGGCCGTCATAAAAACGACGCTTCCAACCATTCGGCCTCGCTGCCACCCCAAACCACTCGCTCACGATTGTTACCACGGAGGAAGCCGGAGGGTTGCTTCCCACTTATCATTGGGGGGCACGGGTTTAAAAAATCAAATCTTCATTATACTCGCGGTATTCCGCCGAAGCGTGTAACGAGTGGCGGGATCCATCTCCGCGGCTTAGCGCCTGGACAACACGGATCCGAAGAAACGTCACAACGGTGGCGAGCCGTTGGCTACGCTGTGTCCGATTTGACCGGTCCACGACGTTTAGGCGCGGACGGTTAGTCGCGAGCGGTTAGAGATCAGGACGGTTAGGCGCCAGGACAGCTTATTTATCTGTACGCAGCTCATTTATATCTCTACGCGTAACCTTCTAAACTCGACACATGCAATTGTTTGTTTTTTCAGGGGGAATATTTTTTTGTTGAAATTGAAAGGTTGAGTTTGAAGGAAGCTAAGTAAAAATACAGCAGATCTGTGTAAATGTTATACATGTTTACTAGGGTGTTGCAGGCGCCCCGACCTTCTCCGATTAGTCTGAACTTTTTTTTATTATTGCAGTTTGATCACCTGACTATGAATATGAAGTTTCGGGGCATTTCGTTAATGTTTACCTCTGCCACTGAGGCCATTTTGAGACCCACTTTTTGAAAAACTTTATGTTTTTTGCCTCTAGAGAGCAGAGTGTACCTGTGACGTCATTTTTAGTGTCTTTAAAATCTGCCCTTTTGTGTTTTGCACTGTTTAAAAAAAAATTTTTGAAATTGGTTGGTTCACACTAGAGATATTGATGGTTTAGCACGTTTAAACGACGTGCTAGCGCCCCTAGTGGCGAAAACGTAAAATGAAATATTTTGATAAATACTTAGCCGATTTTGACAAAATTTACATCTACCTCCGAGTTTTCAGGGTCAAGGAGTTCGAATTTGGTGTTATTTTTGTGATAGGAAGTACGAGAAAACATCAAAAGTTAAAGATATTGCTTTATCCAAGCGCTCAGATCTACAAATATTTTGATAAAAAAATTTAACTGTTACAAAAGGCAGTTTCTTCAAAAATCTCATTTATTTCGCTCTTGGTGAATTGAATTTATCACGATTTTATCATCTTTGAATGTAGCTGCAAATGTGGTCATAGCTTTCTTTTCCTGACTGGTTGTGTAGTAATATTGCATCCACGAGCAATGAAAGATCAACTTATGATTAAGTAGAGCTATAAAAAACAAAACTTTATAAACAAAAATTCTAAAGTTGCTGCTAGCTGGTTAGCTAGGAAAACGTTGGAGTTGTTTGTTAGCGTGTAGTAAATGTCACCCCGGAAGTTTTCGAGTGTTGTCAACAAGAGTTTTATTATGGCAATGAGTGCATCATATTTTGTTTCACGCTTCCTGTGTAAAAGTAATTAACTACAAATCGCAAAGTGCATTTAAATAAAATGCTAATACGCTAATTCTTTTTAAATATAAGCACTTGCAGTGCTGATAATAAGCTATGTATCTTGCCCGAAACCCCTGGACCTGAGAGCATCAAAACATTTGGATCGCGGCTACCAACTTATAAACAGGTTGTTTTTTGCTTTTTGACTAACCTGGAGAAACCGAGAAACGAGGACAAGACGAAAAATCAGAAAGCAATGAGATCTTGTGCGAATTTAGTTGTGGCTGAAGTATTAGCACATAACAAAAAAATGGCGGAGAAAATTATAGAATTACACTCACTCTACAGAAGTTTATTCAAAATTATACCTGAAAAGAGAAATGGGCACCGTAAAATTGAAGAATTCTACGAGAAATTTAAACAAATCATGGCTTTTTGGCCTAGAGATGATGAAAAAAGAAAGGAAAACGAGAAGGGGAAAAGTAAAAAAGAGGTGGAAGCCATCGATGAAGATATTTTGTTTTTGCGTAGCATGAAAACCAACCGTATTGCCCATTATGCTGCAAAAGATGAAGAAACTGTGATAGCAGCGGAAGCAAGAAGCTTACGCAAGCGGAGTGTCGATAAGGCTTTGTTATCAAAATACTGTAAGCTAATAGCTGCTGATACCAGGCACGCCGAGAGAGGGGGCAGAAGGGGTCATCGCCCGGGGGCCCGGAGACACAGAGGGGCCCTGGGTTCAGAATTGTCAAAATAGAATGCAAAACTACGGCCTACGGACGCCACTAGTGTGTTTAGGGGGTGCAATTGTGCTATGCAGCCCCCCCCCTTTTGAGTCTGCTTTTTAGTAAAATATAACAAAACCAATTGTGCCAAGTGACTGAAATATGCCATACCCTTTTGATGATTTCCGTAGCTTATGGCCAGGGGCGGATCAAGGGGGGTAGGATGAGGGGTATGCATCCTCCCACCAGCCATTTTCAAACTTGTTTTTGATGTATACAATTTTTCCATAATTTTGATCCTCTTTGATAGCAATAAGCCTTACGCCTTAAGCACGCATAATTGAAAATGTGCGAACAAAATGCGTCATATTTGACGAAGCACTCAATATAAGGGTCAAAAAATTCGAACAAAATTTGCCTGAAATTATTCAAAAAGCACTTAAATAGCCATTACAGCGTAAATTTTCAAAATTTTTCCGGAGGAGCATGCCCCCTTTTGTTTTTCTCTATCAGCTTCAAATTTGTTCTGCCGAAAAAAATTACGCTTGAAAAAAATGTGGAAATTATGACCCCCTCCTTTTTAAGTTTCTAGCTTTGCCACAGGCGATAATGTTTTTTTGATTTCGGGCCGAAATTTGAACATCTGTGCACGCTATGACCTTTTCTTCTGCTCATCGCTTGATTTTAGAGCACCACTGACCAAGGGGCCCAAACGAAACTTTTGCCCCTCGGCCCGAAATTTCTCTAGGCGCCCCTGGCTGATACTACAACCTGGAACCCATATTCATCGAGTGATAGCAGCACACAGGAAAGTGATACAGAAGAACCAACAACGTCCACTCTTCAACGTTCACACAAGCGTGTAGTAAAACAAGGCACAATGATATTTATTCCACACGATGTATTAAAACACCCATCTCTTGTTTCATCTAATGCCAAAATCAAGCTTTCAACCACCGCAATTTCTAATACCATAGAACACTTATATCTGTATGTCATGGTGACCCAAGTGCCGTTAGTCTGCATTATTCAACAGCTCACAGGTGTTTTTGTTGTATACGGATGTATTATATTTTATGTAGTTTATAAAATGATGAAGCTGTTATGGGGCGCCGTGTGTAAAGCTACGCAATATCAAATTTTGCATCATTTTTTGGTTAATTTTGGTTAAATTACCTGCAATATCATATATTGTTGCAATTTATGTATATTGCTGCAATATGTGTTAAATTGTTGCATTTTATCTATATTGCTGCAATTTGTGTAAATTGTTGCAATTTTTCTATATTGCAAAAAAAACACTTAAATCGCCTTTTAATTGCCATGGTGATATGCTAACTAAAACAGTCAGTGTTGCCCTTTCCCTTTTTCCATGAACTCATGTAGTGTACTGGCCTGAGGCGCTGTTGTACTGACTGTGCAGTGTGCGCTTATTGGTATGGCTGAAACATTTTGAAATAAAGTGGCTTGGAGTTTGATTGATAAAATACTGTTATGATTGGTAGATACAATTGCGGACATGCAAAAATATAGACGTATAGATATGGTATCCTTTGGAATACCAGCAGCTAGACTAGACTAGACTACCGGTATGGGGTAACAACTAGTATCAGCTCCCAGGTCCAGTTGGGTTAGGTTCAGTTAGGATTAAATTTAGTTAGGGTTCGTTCAGTTACAAAATATCGGTAGACTAGTTTGACATTTTTAATTTCACAGTTTACCGTATGTCACTGGCTACTGGTGTATCGGTGTGCTGATCTGCTGATGTCAGGATGTAGCCTACCTGCTTTCTGTGGACAGATCACAGAAGTTACTGTAATCTGACATGTTTCAGCCATACAGCATAAGCCATTTTGCATTAGCAACGAGATAGTAGGATGTCACAAAAACATAGGTTGAGGTAGCTAGACTAGGCCTAATGTCGGGTTACTGGTACTGTACTTTAAAACAAGATTTTTCAGATACCGATATTTTGTAACTGAACGAACCCTAACTAAATTTAACCCTAACTGAACCTAATCCTAACCTAACCCAACTGGACCTGGGAGCTGATACTAGTTGTTACCCCATACCGGTAGTCTAGTCTAGTCTAGCTGCTGGTATTCCAAAGGATACCATATCTATACGTCTATATTTTTGCATATGTCCGCAATTGTATCTACCAATCATAACAGTATTTTATCAATCAAACTCCAAGCCACTTTATTTCAAAATGTTTCAGCCATACCAATAAGCGCACACTGCACAGTCAGTACAACAGCGCCTCAGGCCAGAACACACTACATGAGTTCATGGAAAAAGGGAAAGGGCAACACTGACTGTTTTAGTTAGCATATCACCATGGCAATTAAAAGGCGATTTAAGTGTTTTTTTGCAATATAGAAAAATTGCAACAATTTACACAAATTGCAGCAATATAGATAAAATGCAACAATTTAACACATATTGCAGCAATATACATAAATTGCAACAATATATGATATTGCACGTAATTTAACCAAAATTAACCAAAAAATGATGCAAAATTATATATTGCGTAGCTTTACACACGGTGCCCCATAAACTGTGCCGAATGAAGTGTTATTGATATAAATGTGCTATAATCACAATGTTGATGAACTTGCTAATATTTATATGGCTACAACTTTGAACGAGACGTTATTAGCACGCTGAGAGTGTGCAATGACTCGGCCAAAAGAGGAGTGAAACTGGTAGCTGATTTTCTTCACCTAGCTAAAAAAGAAGAAAACTTGCAAAGTTATGTGAAAGCAATGGAAAAGGATCGAAGAAAAGTGCTCAATCTCCGTAGACAACCTTTGGCTAAGGAATAGACATTTCTATTTGTATGCGGAGTATGTTAAGTGTACCGGTAGTTATGTGACTGTGGGATAAAGTGCCGTTTGTACATTAAATAAACTTGGTGAAACATTAATATGACGATTTTTTGTTGATACAAGTCACATTCGAGTCTTCAAATGCTTCAAGTCATATTCGAGTCTTCAAATACTTCCTTTAACAGTGGGAGTGTGGTAGTATGTGTATAGCCAAAAATTTTTCATCAACGCAATGTCAGTACTTTAATTTGACATGTCAGATTTTGATAATATTCAACACAATTAGGGTTTGTATTCTCCGGTAAACCTCCTGTCATAAAAATAACACCAAATTCGAACTCCTTGACCCTGAAAACTCGGAGGTAGATGTAAATTTTGTCAAAATCGGCTAAGTATTTATCAAAATATTTCATTTTACGTTTTCGCCACTAGGGGCGCTAGCACGTCGTTTAAACGTGCTAAACCATCAATATCTCTAGTGTGAACCAACCAATTTCAAAAATTTTTTTTTAAACAGTGCAAAACACAAAAGGGCAGATTTTAAAGACACTAAAAATGACGTCACAGGTACACTCTGCTCTCTAGAGGCAAAAAACATAAAGCTTTTCAAAAAGTGGGTCTCAAAATGGCCTCAGTGGCAGAGGTAAACATTAACGAAATGCCCCGAAACTTCATATTCATAGTCAGGTGATCAAACTGCAATAATAAAAAAAAGTTCAGCATAATCAGCACAAAATTTAAATTTCATGGGGCGCCTGCAACTCCCTAATGTTTACTGTAGCGACATGGAGATGAGATGACAGCAGAGCTGTGTAAATGTTATACATGTTTACTGTAGCGACATGGAGATGAGATGCGTTTGTAACATCCGTTATGCACGTGACATTTTATAGCAGATGTAAAACAAATTTCTATTTCAAATCAAAGTTATTTTAATTAAATTTAGAGACATTTCACGTAAAAAATTAATTTTATGAATACGCAAAATTATGACTGAATTAATTCGTTCTAGCCGCGTCATTAGGAAGTGAAACTAAATTTTCAAAAAAAATCTGGCGCAGACTTGCGAGGTTCAACCTCCCCATAACTTGCAGCATGATGAGAAACCTCCCCACAAAAATTTTTCTTGTAGAAGTTGGAGAATGATGCCCTTGTTCATGAAACATTAAAAATCTAAAATCCGCTGTTGATTTTAATTATTATTTACCCGATATTTGAAACATTATTTTATGTGTTCTCTTGCGTATTAACACCTCAAAGCAGTGTCTTTAATGTACCTCTTCACGCAAAAAAACTACAAACCAGAAGCTTACGCAAACACATTTTAGCCTTTAGCGCAAGCATGTTAATTCACAGCATTTCTTTGTACGTTTCGCACATGCATGAGCAAACCCGCATAATATCAAACAGTTTAGTTTTATTTTCTTGTTCAAGTATCGGCGCTTAGTCCTGGAACTTAACAAAAGTGGTTTCGTGTTCTCGGTCATGGATGTTATACTGTACTGTATTGGTCTGGCAATCAGGGCAATTCTTGAAAGAGTAAAAATTACATGCATGGCTAATCCTGCTCAAAAGCCGAAATTTTCGTACTTAATAATGAGATCAATGCGTCGATATTTGCAGTATATTCTGAGATTCGTAATTAACAATTGTCTTTTTATTTACGTTGATTAGGATGCATGTAATTGTACTGCAGATAGTATAAGAACTGTCAAATGCGCAAAAACATTCACTTAAAAATTACTTTATAAACTGTTAGTAATTTTTAACACACGTAGTTAATGGGGAACACTTTCTTACAATCTCTGTAATGTGAAATATGGTATTGCTGAGCGTAATTATTTGCCACTTCGATGTATTAAGCTTCAAATTTTTTCCGTGTTAGCATCGCCTTCGGTATGGGAGGTCTGGGGTTTGATTTCCGGGCTATTCAAATTGGACACACTGTCCCCTACGGCTCGCCACCTCTGCAACGTTTTTCCTCCGTGGTTCGAAGCCGTGTTACTCAAGCGCTTAGCCGCTTAGATGAGCCCGCCACTTGTTACATTTTTTGGAAACTTATTTGCGCTTCCTGATGACGCTAGAACGTAGTGACATAAAAATTATCACCGACTCACGCGGTTTTAATCTACTTAAAACACTTGTAAATTCTAAAACAAATTGTAGGTAAGAAACTAAACTACACTGAAAACTAAAAAGCACCTTCAGCTAGTGAAGCAAGTCAGATACCAAATCAAAGGTGGTTAGGAACAAGCAGTAGAGACACGAAGTACAGTAATTAGCAAGCAAGCTGCGGGCACGGTGTCGCAGTAAATAATTGCATGGAAGGCTATTGATCGATTACACGATTTAAGAACACAAATGACAAACAAACTTATCACACGTAGTTATAAATAGAGCTGGCGCCTAACTATCCTGGCGATTAACCGTCCGCGTCTAAAAGTCGTGATCCGCGATTTGACCAGTCCGGAAATCGAACTGAAAACCTCCCGCACCGTCAGCGGTGCCTGTCACCATCACGTCATCTACTGGTCCGTTGTTGTCGCAACTTTCGCAACCCAAACCTCAGCTTAAGCTTCGACTCCTAGTTTGGCGATCTTATTTTTTGGGTTGGACCACTCAAAAAAACATTCGAGACTAGAATCAGGGGGACACCGAAGTATTGATCTACCCCCCCCCCCCTTTGACGAACCCTACTCTAAAGCATGCTTCAAGCATTCTAATAAATCACCGTAATATTTTGCCCCCTGAATCGTCCGCTGCCCCCCCTCTGTTCCGTACACACGAGTTTTCACCCCCGATTTTGTTCGTTCTGCTTCCACAAGCGCGGCTGTAATCGCTTTCTTGGGGTCTGACAATAAGACAAAACAGTTAAAGTCTCCGCAATTGTTTTCAATACGATTTCAATATGTCGATGGTGAAACCGCAAAACCTCGTGTGTATGTGCAAATTTTCAATTTTCTTTTATTGGCTTAAAGTTGTTGTTTTTTCATACTTCATGTTTTGAAAAACTATTGTGGAAAAATTTTGATTCCGAAATGACGTCATCGTTTATAATTTAAAACTTCGTACTTCAACTTTTGATGTTTTTGAAAAGCCAGAACCTCGCATATCAGCAAAATTTGCTTTTTACGAAAGACTTTTATTGGTAGAATATTCTGTGCAGAAGCAGAGGCATAATAGATTTAAACACTTGCGATTTTTCGATGCAATTATGTCACTAACAAAAATCAAACACCTCATAGACTCATAGAGCGATGAATGAGAAACCAAGTAAATTTTCGATTTTGAGTATCCTAGTTTACTGTCTTGACAATTAGTCGGCCTGATAATGATAATAAAGTTGGAAGAAGTGTTGGATAACTGACAAACAATTTGGAGGAAAAAAGAGCTTCAGTTTAACTATTATTTCAGAGCGTGTAGCAGAGTAGCAGCAAGTTACTTTCTCACTTGGCCTTTACAGCGAGTTTGATAGATGTCTATTTACATGGAAATGAGAATGTTTTGTTAAAACACCAGAACATAGTTGGGCGAATATAACCATGGCAAATAAGTTGAGGAGTATCGTAGGAGGCAGTCACAAAATTTTTTAAAAGGGAAGCGCATAAAAAAGTTTTTCCACATTAAGCTACGATGTTTATTGGAAAATTAGCGCTATGACATCTTTCGACTTCTTTCCAAGGAGGCCTGAGGCGCATTTCTTGAGTGCGTTTTTGGCCCTATAGCCCCTTTAAATTTCAAAGTTGGGGTATATTGTGAAAAGTAAGTAAGGATGGATTCATTTCAAGTGACACTTATAGCCACCATACGCCTTACATTACTTAATTCTTTTTCAGCTTTTTTTGCAGTAAATGTAGCTTACCCGGATGTATAGTTGTTATAAACCTATGTGACATTGCGAAGAGATAAAAATTTCGAAGTCCAAGGATGTGAGCTACCTAACGGCGTAACCTAAATGAATATTTTCATTTTCAATGATAACAAAGAAAAGTCTGAAGCGCTTAAGTACCCCTTCTTTGGTGGCTTCTATTTTTTAATCGACTCTTATCACTATCAGTGTATCATGCAACGTTTGTTAAAGCTATTTGTTTTTAATTTAAAATTTTTGCTGGTTCATACTACATAGTTGAATTTTTGTGTAATAACCTCTTTACCTTGTAGCGATTTTTGCTCTAATCTCTGCACTTCGATGCTTTTTCTGCGCTACATCTTCCTGCTGTAGGGACAAGAACTTCCAGGTATATTATTTTTTATACAGAAAAGAACGTTCGACGCTTTTTCTGCGCTGCAAAAACTTCCCAGCTTATTCTTTTTTAAACAAAAAAGAACGTTCGATGCTTTTTTGCGCTACAAAAACTTCCCAGGATATTGTTTTTTAACCAGAAAAGAACGTTCGATGCTTTTTTGCGCTACAGAAACTTCACAGAATGCTTTTTCTACGCTACATTTTCCTGCTGTGGGGACAGGAACTTCCCGGTATATTGTTTTTTAAACAGAAAAGAACAGGAGCGCTTTTTTGCGAGCGATTGGTTTGCACTGGACACGCAAACTAAATCTACCCGCAGGTCAATCGGTTAAAGCAAAGCTTAGCGAGCCACATCAATCGCATGATAGGTTTGTCAGCGAGCCACATTTATTTTTAGTTTGTAAATATTTCCCTAAAAATGCACAATTTTACGTCAAATGAAGCAGTTTTTAGTTAATATTTTTTTGTTCTGCTTGTATGTCGTACACTTAACAAAGTTCTGACGCGAGCGTTTCAAAACTTAAGCGGGCCGCAGGTTCCCCACTTCTGGGTTAAAGCATTGAGTTGGTGATGAAAAGGTGATGAAAACGCACATTTTATATTTCACACCTTGAAGTAAGAGACGAACTAAATCGCTTAAATGTTATAACTTTTATTAAGGACGAATCCAAGAGTTTGGTTTGAAAAAAAGTGGGTCTGAGAATAAAGAAACACTCACCTCGCAATTTTGTAAGTTCAGAGGTAACCAAGCACCAATTTTTTAATGCGCATGACAAAAAATTAAGGGGTGCTTGAGCCCCCTTCGTGTCCGGCAACGTTCGATCTGTTACCTAAATTCAACTGCCCTTTCAATCGCACAATGTGCGAGTTCATGAAAATAACATTTTAATGCTTATACTGAAGATACGAACATGATACTTCCTCAGGCATTGATTAAATTCGCAAATAAATTTGTAAACTGTGATCTATTTTATGACGTCATAAGGTCAGTGACGTCATTCCAGATGTCATGCAGTGGTGTAAAGTAACGAAGTAGCTTTACTTAAGTAGACTACTTAAGTTTTATTGCTAGGTAACTAGTACTTACTTCAGTGATTTAAATTTCGACTACTTCTACTTTTACTTACGTAGTTCAATCAGAAAGTAACGCTAATTAAGTGGCTTTAAAAATGATAAGTAGTTAATATTAAGCAATGTATCACGCAAATGATAAATAATCATGCTTGATAATAAAATTGGCAACATTAGTATTAGGTGTATTGTTTTATTTTATATATATAAGTTTTACAATTTCGTGATATTAAGTGGTCTTTTGTTGTTTGTGTTTGGCGTGAACAATGAAGTTGCATTTTGCAGATTATGACACACTTCACTTTCTCATTTTCGTCAAATAAAGGTGCTAATTATCCAAAATTTACTTTAGCATCGGCGAAATATACTGTATATGTCAAGTTTGGAAGTGAGCAAATTATCGTTTGTCAAAACTCAGTTTTATGGCTTGGTTTTGCAAACGCTGCACCAAATTCATCGATAGTTGTAAATATGTATTAAATATATTTAAACATTTTCGCAAAAATTCGATCACGATATCTGGTCACGGTAACGAGAAAACTGGTAAAATATCGTTAAATTCGTGACGTCATTGGGTACCAACAACCAAGAAATAATGCGACTTCTAAAAGCTTTCGCTGTGCAAAAACTTTCGCAAAGCTTTCGAAAGTTTTCGGCAAAGTGCGAACGCTTTCGCAAAGCTTTCGCACAGCGAAAGCTTTTAGAAGTCGCATTATTTCTTGGTTGTTGGTACCCAATGACGTCACGAATTTAACGATATTTTACCAGTTTTCTCGTTACCGAGACCAGATATCGTGATCGAATTTTTGCGAAAATGTTTAAATATATTTAATACATATTTACAACTATCGATGAATTTAGGTGCAGTGGGCCTTTAAGTAGCTTCAAATTGCTGGTACTTTTTACTTCTACTTGGTTACTTTTTCCATCCCGTACTTTCTACTCTACTTCAAGTAGTTTCCGCCATCAGTAACAATACTTTTACTTAACTAGATTTCTGGACTACTTCTTACACCACTGGTCATTATGCTTTCTTTCTTACGTAGTATTGTTGACGTCAACAATACTTCCTAAACGCTGAAATAATATTTTGGCTTCACAATATCAAAACCCAAAACCTCGTACAGTATTATGATTCAAAAAAACAAACCTGATCAGACTTTGTTAACGCAAAGCCTCGTATGTGCTAATTACTCCCGAGAGAAAAACGTTTGAAAATTTTTGATGTCATTGTTAATTCGAGAGTTTTAAAAACCAACATTTTTGATATTACCAAGTTTTCATTTCAACAACTAAAAAAACTGGAAAGTTTAGTTTTCTCAAAACAGTGAAAAATCACTTACAAGGTTTTGCATTTTC
The DNA here is from genome assembly GCA_964006365.1 of Trididemnum miniatum. NCBI lineage: Eukaryota > Metazoa > Chordata > Ascidiacea > Aplousobranchia > Didemnidae > Trididemnum > Trididemnum miniatum. The sequence goes on along the minus strand of OZ023246.1, from coordinate 453,961 downwards.
ACCAAAAATATGCTGCTTCAGCTCATGTGGTTGCTTTGGGGAACTTGCGCTGCATTCCATCGCTCGATGGCAGCTATGCATGACCTGGCGGTTCCGCGTGCAGGTGACAGATCCTACGTGACGGGTTCGATTCACGGCTGGAGCCGATCGCGTTTGACATAATTATATACAGGGAGGTTGCTTACTCAAAGAACGCAATCTCCCTCAATTACTGCTCAATTAAATTTGAAAATACCCTCAGTTATGAATCGTAGAGCGCATCATGTGTCGAGCTTCCTTTGCGTTGTCTACAGCCGGCCGGTCAGCTCACGCTATCGGTGCAGAAGGTCTGGAATTCGATTCCCGAGCCGGTCAAATTGGATGCAGTGTCGAAAACAGCTCGCCACCGCTGCAATGTTTCTTCGGAGCTGTGTTGTCCAGGCGCTAAGCCGCGGAGGTGAATCCCGTCACTTGTTACGCGCTTCGGCGTAATTCCGCGAGTATAATGAAGTATTGATTTGATTTTGCCGAATACAAGAAATTTGCAAACTCACTGTAAGTTCTTGGAACAATCAAGCAGCTGTAAACCGTTTCTTCTCCAAGCACGAGGAGAAATGGCGTCCAATCTTGATTGTTGTTCACCTTGAAATCATCCGGAAGATCGGAAGAGCTGAAGTATCTAGAAAATATCAACTTGAAGTTTGAAATACAATAAATATGGGACGAAAGAGCTTAAAGAAAAATATAGTCACAGTAATTTTTGAAACTGGATGTTTCGACAAGATTCAACTCTCATCATCAGCAGTGTGAGCATGGCAGAACAAAACTGATCTTTGAAGTTTTGCAGCAGATTTTATTGAAGATGACGACAGCAGAATCTATGTTGTTTCCTAATGAAAACTGTAGGGATCCCAGTTTTATAATGTTTGTTCATTCAACGTACGCCCCCTTCGAAGGTGGTGCAGACAAGAGGTTCCCGAACCAATACCTTCAAGAATAGTTGCTCCAGGGACTAAAAAGTTGAAAAGCACTCGTACTAGTGTAGACTATGATTCGACCAAGCAGCTCATTGTGGTTTCGTCTTGCTTCGACGTACTAAGCGAGGCCTTATTTTGGGCATACGAGACTAGTTAAGAGTTAAAAAAATCAAATCTCTATTATACTGGCGGTGTCGCTGCGGAGCGTGTAACGAGTGGCGGGGTCCATCTCCGCCATTTAACATCCGGGCAACACAGCTTCGAAAAAGCGCCGCAGCGGTGGCGAGCAGTAGACGAAACTGTGTCCGATTGGACATGCCCGGGAATCGAACTACAGACCTCCCCGCACCGATAGCGATGTCTTCAGCTACTACGCGAACCGGGCGGTTAGTTTAGTGTTACTGCTCTGGAAATAAAGAACCAGCTCTGCGAGTTCGATTCAAGGCTGGAGCAGATCGCTCTCTTTCAGTTTTTACCAATCAACTCTCAGCTCCAACCGATGTGACAATATTACTCACATAAACCCGTCATTGGATGATGGCAAACTTCTGCTGGAATAACTCCTCTTCCGGGTCACCAAATAAGCGTCGGGGTCAATGTTGGCGCCCGCAGCGATTCTGGAACAACAAAAGTTGAAATCAAGTTTGATTTTGGACGCAGTTGACCTCATAAATCTTCTTATTCATCTTGATAAAGAGATTCACGGGGATCATGTCGCGATCGCACTCGAGTCGCGGTGTCTCATCAACAATTTCGAATCATTTTTTTCAAAAAAAAATTTTACGAACTATTACCTTATTGCGGGGTTCTCAGCTGGGGCCATTTTCTCCCCTCCTAGGGGGCTAATAAAATTCAGTAATGGTAATTCACCATTTATGACCGGCAGACGACTGTAGCCATCATAATGAAAATACGCAGAGATAATATAAGAGAGCCACTGGTATTGAGAGTCGCTAGAAAGGGAACACAACCTGTAAAACGGTGAGAACTATCGCTCTATTGGATGCAGGTAAATAATAACAAAAATGCTGAAGAATATGTGGAAACATTTTCTCATTACCAGACGTTTCAAAATATTACTCATCCCATTGTCGACAGTAAAATGAGAAAGAAAACTCATTTCATTTTTAAAATTCATCTCATTTTACTGTTGACGATGGGATGAGCAACTTTTTGAAACTTCAGGTAATAAGAAACATTTGAAATTCCCAGCTCTATGCTTCGAAGTATCTTCATGGTTATTGAATAGTGGCAGTGTCTGAAGCACCGGCCCGGTTTCCAATATCAAATCACTGTCGCACCGGACTGCTTGTTTGTTTTTATGCATGACGTTGGTGTCACGTTGGTATGACGTCATCAGCAATACCTTGAAACCCCAAAATTAAGGGTAATAGAGTCAGTCAGCGGTGGGGAGATTGGGGATGGGGAAGAGACCTCAACTTGAGGTTGGTGCGTACAAAAAGCAATTAAAAAAAAAGCTCAGCGTTGCTTCAAAAACTGCTTTGAATAATCGTCGCAAACTTATGACACTTCTCAATGCAAAAATAAATTCAAATTTCGAACATCCTGCAGCTTGTCGCGTCTTTAGCGAACGCAATTTCGCGCGCGAGTTATTATTTATTCATCGCACTCCAGTGAAAGCGAGATTCAATATTCAGCTGAACTCACAACCCTAGTCTCAAGGAAATAATGATGAGTATTTGTATTCAGTAGCTTCATATTTATCCTATTATCACGAGAAAGCGACCAAAGCGCTATACGAGCTCGCTTAGGAGTTGCCAGCCACCTGTGCACCACATCAAGATATGGAATCGCGCAAAGTGCCTTCTCAACGGCACGCCAAATAAACTTGCCGGCTTGTTCTTTACACCATCCCTTTAATGCTGAGCGTCAAGAAGGGAAACTGTGAACAGCAATTTTAAAGTCATTGGTTTGACCAGTGGCGTAACAAGGCCTTTTTGGGGGGGCAAATGCCCAGGGTCTTTTTCAAAATGCCCACGGTCTTCTTTCAGGTGTTCGTAATGCTTTCAAGCTAAGGTATAGTTAAAGCTATTTTGCGGTAATGCGCACAAAATTCCTTTGTTTTGATGAACTTCAATATCGGCCTACTGAAGTAATTTTGCCATAATACATAAAAATTAGGAATATTTGTGAAGCTTCAATATTTTCTTGGCTTTTCAGTTTCTTTGAAACTCACTTTAGGAGTTCTAGTCTAAATCATTGAATAGTTCTAGTCTAAATCAATGTTTCTCAAAGTGGGCAATATTGCCCCCTAGTGGGTGAAAGAGAAAGACCAGGAGGCGAAAAGCAAATAGGGGGCCAAAGGGAAAAATAGCACATTCTCGAAACAGATGGTATAACACACAAATAATTAGTTATGTTGAGAACTAAGCAACGTATTAAAAACACTTTATGTCATTACCTGTATAATAGCTATTACTGTATTATCACCAGAAGAAAAGAGCAATTGTTGAACTAAAATAATTGCAAATTTCTTTCGATCATATGACCGAAAAAAATTCGGTCATTACCAAAAATATTCAGTCAATGACCGAAAAAAAAAAATTAGGTTCCAGATCAATGTCAGATTAAGACTTCGCATTTTGCTTTGGGTACGAACAATTTTCCGGAGTGCGGTGACCTTTATCACCCCGACTCAGACATGAGCCACGCATCACACCATTATAGTCATTTTTAGACCTATCAACATGACATGTAATTATGCTATGCCACAGAAATTTTTGAACGTGAGCCACTACAGACGTGTTTGTCAGATTGATATCTTTCTGGCTTTCGCTACATCTGGTGGCGAAATCATTGGTCATCAATCCTTTTTATTAGGCCCATTTAAATGAAATTTTACTCAGCCGTTCAATGTGGTCAGTACAGTTAAGGTTTGCAGAGTTCGTTTGTCTCACTTTTTAACGAAACTCGGACATTAAAAGGTGTCGATCGAAGCAATTATGTTGATCACATCATTTTGTTGCTGACTAACAAAAACGCATGTAATCTCCACGCATTTTTTCATACTTTACCATAGCTCATAGCTGGTGCTTCGCCATTGGGCAAATGGGCAATGCACAGGGTCTCCGCTAACTCTAGTTACGCCACTGGGCTTGACCCGACTCGGAATCAAACCCAAGTCTACTTCTCCAGAGGTGGAGGCTCTTCCTTTAAACAGTAGAAAATGTTGTGAAAGCATCCTCGCAGCTTGCGCTGCTAACCGATTCAAACCCACGCTCATTAGCCGGAACGTTTTTACTGAAGCGTGAAGTTATGATACTATTGAAGGCTAGCATGACGTAATGATTACTTACTTTGCTTTTGTTACTTCCGAGTCCGACACCTCTGATTCCGATTCGGACGAAGTTTTTCTCCTCCCACTGCTGCTCCCTCTCCTGCGTTTTGCACAAGAATTGTGCGTCCACAGAAGAAGAAAAGCGACCACAACGAGAAGATGCAGCGATGAGACGATGAGTTTCATGATTAGTAAGAACGCTGCAGTATTTAATTTCAACAGTAAAAACAAAAAATCACTCGAAAACTAAAAACAAAAAGAAAACTTCAACAAGAATATGCAACAAAACATAAAAAACACGTAATAAGCATCTTAACCTGGTATTTAGGTGAAAAAGTTGCAAAGGACAACAACATAATGTTTCAGCTTTAAGAAAAGCCTCATCTAAGGGCCCAGTTTGAAAAAAATAAACGTTTTGTGAACTATATTTCTTAAATAAGCTCAAAAAACATGGTGGACACAACGTATACTTTTTTCCGAACGGCGCCCCATTCCTTGCTATGCACAGCCAATACAGGCTAGACTCATTCCTAACTGTTAAGATTCTTTGTTAGATCGCTAAACGGAAAAAGAATCCTTATCCAGTTTGGAATGAATCTAGCCAGGCTGTGTATGACGGACTTTTCTCAGACTAGGGCGGGATTTACAGGGCATCTCCTATGTAAACGCATACACTAGTTCATTTTGCTGACTACATTCAAGCCAATGACTTCAGGACAACTCTTGCCGCTACTTCGTCTTATAAACTGTCGGAAAGTTCTCGAAACCACACTACTGCCTTGATTGACACAACTTCCTTGTAAATGGTGCACAAACTTTCATTATAATAAGAAAGCATTCTGACGCCACAAACACGAGCACTTGCGCGGTGCATTAGGTCTGCACTCGAGTGTATTCCTGACCTGCTCAGTGACGTTTTTTTTTTGTATTTTGCTGCATATTTATCCTCCTACCACGAGAAAGCAATCAATGCACTATACGAGCTTGCTTAGGAGTTGCCGGCCATCTGTCTACCACAACAAGACAGGAGAATCTCGCAAAGTGCCTTTCCCAACGGCACAACAAGTAAACTTGCCAGCTTGTTCTCCACACTGTCCCTTTAATGCTGAGCGTCAAGCAGGGAAGCTGTGAACAGCAATTTTTAATGTCATTGGTTTGACTCGACTCGGAATCAAACCAAAGTCTACAGCTCCGGAGGCGGACGCTCTTAGAACTCGGCCATCTGAGCTGTTAGAGTTTGTATGTCATAGCTCCCGGCGTTGTTACGTCACATCCTTCCTCGCCGTGAATCTGACGAAGCAAAATCGAAATGAAAGTAAACAAGTTGGTAATAACTGGTAAATAAATAACATTTCCAGCTGAGAATCGAACCGTCTTGAGACTATTTTGTGCCAACAGTGAAGTTGGCACCTCAACGCCAGCTGCTTGTATTATGACGTTGAGCTGGAAAGTTGTAACCACGCACGAGCCACTTAAAATGTTTCTTGAAGAGAAATTGAAAATTGGATGCGTAAATAATAAGATGGCTTCGCTTAACTGGCTCACGGATAACTGGATCATTCGCTTTTCTGGATCTTTTTTCTGAGTACCAAATTACACAAGCATTTTAAACCTAAAAGCACGCCGCTTTTCTAGATCACTGGATCAATTTTTTTGTTTAACTGCATCATTTTTGCGTGAAAACTCGCAGTGAGATTCCACATTTCGCACGGCACTTGTGTCCATGTTTCACAGCACACGTGCTCGAGCACTAAGCATGTGCACTAAACACGTAATGCTCTATTCTGTAAATATAAACAATGAACGAAACATCATGCCGTAACCTTGTGCTTCAAGAACAATTATTACATTTAGTTCTCATAAAACAAGGTTGACTTAATCCCTACAGAAAATATGAGATAGTGCAGCGAGGAAAACTTTATAAGATTGAAGTTGCTGAATCTGTTTATCGATCTCGCAAAAGCATTCTACATGATCAGTTTATATCGTTGCGTAGCAGAGCGAATCATGTGCATCAACACAGAGCACGTTCGAATACTAGAGATCAGTGGCGACTCTAGCTTTTTATGGCTACTCGGGCTCGACATAAACAGTGTTAAAAAAACGGTAAAAAAAGCAATAAAATAGCAACTTACACAACAGTCAAATTGTTGCAAAATACTTTCATTCATACATGAAGTTTAATCTTCTTAATTTGATGGCAAACTCATACTGAGTTTGTTAATGTAGCTCTTTGTTATCAGCTATCCATTGTGAGCCACAGAGGAACAGACATTTATGACCATACAAAAAGCCTGCGTTTACTACATGGCAGCATGATGGCAGGCGTCTTACGAAATCTTTTTTCTATTCCTCTCTCCAATTGTAGCTTGGGCTATTTCTCGAGGGCCCGAGTTCCACAAACAAGTTGAGGAAAGAATTGTGTGAAACAACGTAACAAACGTTTGCATTGTCTGACTCAGGCAAATGCGATCGAGCCCGAGTAAGATGTAATAAGGAAAAAGGCTTTTGTCTCGTTTGTCTCTTTCTTTTCTCCGCAATGCGGCTCGGGCTATTTTCCTCTAGCCAGAGCTTATGGCTAGACAAATCGTTGAGCGAAAACGCAACTGCCACCGCACACTTCGTTGTTTTTTACGATGACTGTTTCTTTCAACGAACTTGATACGAATTAAGTTAAAAAAAAGCTTTAAGCTTACTTTTTAAAATTTAAATAATAACAAGCCTTCCATTATTTCGTAACTTAGGCTCAGCCCGAGTGCCGGAGTCGCCTCTGCATCATTTTGTAACTTGGGCTCAGCCCGAGTAGCCCGAGTGCCGGAATCGCCACTGCTAGAGATAATGTTTCTTGATTTCCTCCTAGAGTGAAATCTTCGTTGTCAATGAAACGTAGGATCAAATTTGCAGAAACGAAGGTGTGGAATGAAATTCCTTGCTGCCTAACAAAATGAAAAACTGTAGAGTCATTTTGGAAAAAACTAACAGCTTAGCTGATTGATAAAGGATAAACGCGGTGTTGTAATGAAAACATCAAAATTACTCCTCCAGGTTCATCATCAGGACCAAAAAGATGCACTTTTTATTATTTATTTATTATTATATTGAATCTGACAAATGACAGTGTGACAACTGACAACCTATCATTCAAACATAAATGTCAAGAGCTGGGTGTTTATTTAGTTTTTATTGTTTTGTGTTGCTTTTGTTTATACCTTTTTTGCTTTAGGGTGTTCCTGGTAATGTTTTTTTTGTATGTGCTTGCAAAAGCTAATTTAGTTTGTTGGGAGCAGTAGACTTAGATAACCGAAAAGGTTTTCGCTGCTCTCAGAACTTGCTTTGTTGTGCTTTTGAAATAAATTGAAATTGATGTGTGAAAGAAACTCAAGGACTGCTGCAAGCTTATGACGAACTGGCAAATACATTTGTTCTTGATTATCATTTCATTGCTTGTTTTAAGTTGCGTTTCTTTGTTGACTAAAAACTTGACCTTTTTTGAAATACAGTTGTGTATCTTTTCGGCTAGCTGGATCATTTGGGTGACTGCATCAAAAGCCCTCGGCCCAATCGGGGCCAACAGTACCGGTTCTAACAAAATCAAACCAAATCTTCATGATACTCGAGGCATTACACCGAAGCGTGTAATAGGGCGGGTCCATCTGTGCCGCTTAGCTCCTGGGCAATTCAGCTCCAAAGAAACATCGCAGCGATGGCTCGTCGTTGGCGACACTGTGTTCGATTTAACCGACCCAGGAATCAAACCTCAGACCTTCCGCACTGATAGCGATGTGTCACAACTGAGCTAGCAGGCTGCATTGCTGCTGCAACTGCTGGTTTGTTGGTTTATAAACCAGTAAAATATTGCCAAGAATGAAAAAAAATGAAGAAATCAAGGCGAGTTTTCTGCGCCACAGCATAAGACTCAGCTCACCTTAGGCTTACATCGCTGACAATGGCAGCAAAAGTGAGTCGGAACGTCTGCTAAAGTGTTTGAGCTGTTGGAGACTTGTTCCAGCATTTATCTTAAGGGGTTGATAAATACCATTTATTAATATTATTATTATTTGTAATTAAAAAATGGAGAGTTTGCTTAACCTGTTTACTAATTACTTCCTTTCAACTGAACAACATTGCTGCAAAACCAGATTAAAATCGACACAGTTTCAAACAAATTTAATCCAAAATTTCTTTTTTGTCAATGCCAAACAATGCGTACTTTTTGCATCAAAACTTTATAACCTCCCAAAACTTTTCCGAAATTTGTTGCGTGAGTGAGCGATCGAAGAATATGAACTCACCGTCAGGTGGCGGTAGAGGTATATATACATGGTGTTGCTTAGTTGAGTTTCTATCACAAGGTCACGAGTTCGAAACGTGAACTCTTCTCTCTGTTGAATAGCAGGTAGCCTTATCAGTCAAGGAATACTGCACTATTGTAGACTTTCAAAAACTGAATTGTTTGCATGTTTTTAAAACTTTTTGTTGTATTGCGTTTAGTTTTGCTTGTTTTTCCGCTTTCACTACTTTTTTTCGTATTTTTTGTGAGTTTCTTATTTTCGTATCTCCCAGTCAAAGTAAGATTCAAGAACTCGCGTAGCAACAAGTAAAACTGGCGAATACAATGAGCCATTGTTGTTAGCGGAGAACTCAACGCGACTGCTCTGCTCGTGCTCGCCGAAAAGGAAAAAACCATGAGTGTTTTGACGAAGAAGAAAATCATTCGTTCTTCCGTTTGTTACTTCGCTTATGAATGGGTCGATACAAGAGCTTGTATGTCTGAATCGTTAAAACTGGGTTCGATTCTAAGTTACGGTTTTTGTTTCAATACTGTGAGCCTCCAGAACTCATGCACGCATTTGTGTTTATTTTTTCTCAAAATCAAATCTTCATTAAACTCGCGCCATTACACCGATGCGTGTAACGAGTGGCGGGATCCATCTAAGCGGATCAGCGCCTGGGCGATACAACTCTAATGAAACATCGCAGCGGTGCGAGCCGTTGGGATAGTGTGTCTGATTTGATAGGGTGGGAATCGAAGCCCAGACCTCCAGCACCAATAGCGAAGTCTTTAGCCACTGCACTCAGCGGCCGGTTATTACGTTTTGCTTCGATAGCGACGTAAATATGAGCCACAATGTTTTGACGTTTCAGAAATTCGATCGTGGCAGCGAAAGGAAGTTGATGATGTCAACAGAACGTCCACTTGGTGAATTGGCATACGTAAAAATCTGGCATGATAATTCTGGAAAAGATTCTCAAGCTTCCGGGTATCTCGATTATAAATCTAGATACCAAGAACTATGATGCAGAACTTTTAGAATTTTGCGCTTTTCTTGTTTGTAAACGCTGAGGGAGACTGCAAGGTGAGATTGCACTCTTCGAGTCAGCAGCCACCCGATGTATATGGCAAATGCGATCGGCTCCAGCCGTGAATCGAACCCGTCACGTAGGATCTGTAACCTCGGCGCGGTAGTGCTACGTCATGTCGTTGACAAATAGTGTCACGTACAGGGATAGCAGGACGAACACGTGAGTTTGAGCTGTTTTGTTCAACGACTTTGACACTGGGTGGTAGGCCTAATATGATACAACTAGCTATGCAGTGGTGTATGGTCGTTGAAGTGCGATGGTCTGCATTAATAAACTCTCCGACCTCTAGGAAGCGGCTGAGTTGTTCAAAAATTTGACGTTCTTTTATCACCAGTTATCTAGGGGGGGCATTGGGCCATGCTCCTCCCCCTTTGCCTTTTAGTAAAAAAGAACAAAATTAATGGTGCCAAGTGACTGAAATACGCCAGACTCTTTTGATGGTTTCTGTAGCTTATGGCCAGGAGGGCAGGATGAGGGGTATGCATCCTCCCACCAGCTGTTTCCAAAAATGTTTTTGATGCGTACAATTTTTCCATGATTTCGAACCTTTTCGATAAGCCGAACGCCTTAAGCACGCACAATCGAAAATGTGCGAACAAAATGCATCATATTTGGCGAAGCACTCAGAATTAAGGTCCAAAAAATTGAACAAAATTTGCCTAAATATTATTTTGAAAAGCACTAAAATAGCCATTACAGCATGTAAATTTTCAAAAAGTTTCTGGGGGAGCATGCCCCCGGACCCCCCACGAGCTTTTCTTGGTTTTTCGATCAGCTTCAAATCAGTTCTGCCGAAAAAAATGCGCTTGAAAAATATGTGGAAATTATGCCCCCCCTCTTTTAAAATTTCTCCCTACGCCACTGCTTACCAGCCCAATCTACAAGGTTTAATACAGTGTGGGGTGAGATAGCAATTACTTTGTCCAGTTTCAGTGGGCTTCTCACACCCACGTTTATTGGTTCTAGTTTCTGCGTCATAATCAATTTTTTTATACATCAAGAAATAGATTATGACGCAGAAACTAGAATCAAGAACCGTGGGTTTAAAGCCCACTAAGATTAAACATGTGGGCAGGTGTTAATGGTGTAACTTTGCGGACTACTTTTATCAGTTTTTTCTCGTCCAACCAAGAGCAACTTCACTCGAGTGCAAAGACTAACATGCGCTTTGGCTGTTCTCTACCATGCTAACCAGTGCCATGTTCTTCGAAGCAGGGCCGTCGAGAGCTAGTAAAGGCCGGGAGCCACATAGCGAAGAGGGGCCCCTCGATGACGTCACTGTTAACTTAAGCCGCGAAAGCGATAGAATCAGTGTACTGCATACTCTTCCGTAAATCCTGACCCGAATTTTGTCTTTTGATGTTCGTTTTCACCGCATGGTGGTTTCATACGGACATCCGATAGCACGTTCAGAATTTTTAATTGAGTATTTCACGACTCGCTTTTCAATATGCTACTGCAAATGCTTTGTTCGTCGCAAAACGAAACTTTTTACCACAGTGTAGATGCACAATTGAATTTGAAACACCAATGCTTTGTTCTCGACTAAACTTATATAACTGTTTGAGCCACTTGGCTCCACTAAAAATCCAAAAATTAGTTTACTTAAAAAAGAACCATCTCCCACATTAAATTCATAATTTTGCCTGCAGTCTTACGTTTGCAACTCAACTGCGGTCCAGCTGTTTTTCATGCAAGACCTCAGCGTTCTTGTTTTATTGTCCATTAGGATCACTAGCGTAGCCAGGATTTTGCAATGAGAGGGGTTGAGAATGACGTCACGTTTGACCACACTTTGTGTACAGAAGCGGATCCAGACAGTTTTGGTAGGAGGGATGTAATTTTGAATTAGGTTGAGTGTTAACTAAATGCAAAGACGTTGAGACTCGGAAACGGGCGTAAATTAGCCTTTTGAAAATGTTTCATGTCAGGGGCATATTCAAAATTTTTTTCGGGGAGGAGGCACCAATTTTCGTCACTTTTTCAAGCGCAGTTTTTTCGGCAGAGTCAAGCTTAAGCAACTTAAGTCACAAAAACGACACTCTAGGGGGGTCCAGGGGCATGCTTCCCCCTAAAAATTTTGAAAATTTGCATACTGTAATGGCCATATTAGTGCTTTTTAAACAATTTTTAGGGAAAGTTTGTCATATTTTTGGCACCTAACTTTGATGATCACCAACGATGCATTTTGTTCGCACAGTTTCAATTACGCGTGCTTAAGCCAATTAAGGCCCACTGTTATGAACAGGTTCGAAATTATGGAAAAATTTTATCCAAAACATTGTTGAAAATGGCTGGTGGGAGAGGATGCATACCCCACATCCCCCCCTGGATCAGTCAGTGGTTGTACAATAACAAAAAATGGCCTCAAATTTCAGAGAGATGTTTTGAACTAAAAACACTGAAGGCAGTTAAGACATGATTGTTGTAAGGAAGTCAAAGCAATGCTTTCTGGTGGAATGGCAAAACGATATTCAGATATTAGCGATTTAGTTCTTTTTTGAGCTACAGTACGTATGTCATTTTTGCTTGAAATCGTTTAGCCTTTTTTCTACGGAAGGTCTGAGGGTCCGAGGGCAGTTGCATGTACAGGGGCGGCACTGCCCTGCTAATAAAATTGCGTCATTGCTTCACAAGCATAACGACAAAAAACAAGATTCAGGAAACAACGCTACGTAATTCTTGTTATAATGACAATTCCAAAACCAGATTATCTATGACAAAATATCTAGGATTTCGAAATAAATATCAGAAAAAGAAGTAACTATGACGTCATTTGAGGCTCAATGGGAGGGTTGTAATTCCCAAAACACCCTCTTGTGGCAATGCCACTGATTAGGACCAATATTACCATTACTAGAACTTAACAACGTAGTAGAAAGCAAGTAGAAAACACTTGGTTATTATAGCTCGTGTGAGTTGAAACGTAACAATTGTCGCGAAAGATTAAAAGGCTTTTGCGTTTTCTGACATCAAAATGCTTCATAACTCATGTTACTTATAGTATACGCAGTTTTTCGCGATAAGCTCACGATCAAATTAAAAAATAAGGTAATAATATCTACAGCAGATGCAAAATGGGGCCCCTCAAAAGTACAGAGCCCGGGGCCAAATGGCCCTCTTTTCGACGGGCCTGTCTTCGGAGCAGGTGAAGAGAATGCAAACGATGGAACATGCAAAGAGACTGCAAACGATAGTGAAAAGATTTCAAACAATTGATCCAATCAAGATCACTGTGAAGCAATTAATAATCAGCATTGAAGCTTCACTTATTGTCCTTCCAGTCAACACAGTGGCGTAGCTACAATGTGCAGCCCCCCTCCCCCCCCGCAAGCTTAACTCAGGGGGCCCCACCAGCACTCATTGTTATACAAAAGCATTGATGGATACGTGTTCACGTGGTCATTGGCTAAAGATGTACGAGTAATGTGATGGCGTCATCATATGAATTGCTAACGACAAAAAATATAAGCTGGTGTAAAGTTATATGCATGCTTAAATGACATGAAGAACTAAAAAAAGCAATGTTCTTTCTGTCCTACTGGACGGGAAGTCGTGACAACTTCCTCTTGTTAGGTCGGAGGCTATATCAGCTCTCCATCACCAACAGTGCAAAGCACTCCAGTCAAAAATACCGTAGAGCGGGACAGCGCTATTTCTGGCTAATAGCCCTCATCAGCTGCCCTCAGGTAAACTATAAAGATATTTTCATCTTCTAGAACGAATGATCTTGCCAGGATTACTCATCCCTGCGGATAAATATATCTTAAAGAATTCAACCTTTGTGGTACGTAGCCACTCGTGTGTCTACGTCACCACGCTAGTCAAATCCTTTACGTGGCCAAACTTACCAAAGTCAAGCAATTATCAAAAAAACTTCATTTTGAAAATGATTTGAATAACTCAGACAACCCACGTAAAATGTGGAAGACTTTACGTAACCTACTTTTCTCCAAAATGTCCTGCTCCGTTCCCAAAGTTCGTAAAATAAATAATTCAGACGTAAATCATCCTGCGGACATTGCTAATCATTTCAACAACTATTTCTGTGGAATAGGAAAATCACTTGCAGATCAAATCAATGAGTCATGCGACAAAGATCCGTCACACTTTCTTCGAAACAGAATACCAGAATCCATTTTCATTGTTCCTACATACCCTCAGGAAATAGAGCGTATTATATCACCTCTGCATAATAGTTCTTCTGGTCCCGAAGGATTTTCTTCTTTCTTTATAAAAACTGCTTCGAGTGTTCTTGCTTCTCCAACATCCTTTATTTTTAATTTCCGTACCGAGAACGGCATCTTTCCAGAATCGCTTAAAATTTCAAAAGTTATACTTATCTATAAATCTGGTGCTAAATCTGAGGTAAATAATTATCGTCCTATTTCACTCCTTCCTGTGTTATCTAAGGTATTTGAAAAAGTATTACACAAAAAAATTACCAGTCCTTTGTCGAAAAACATTCTGTTCTTTCATCTACTCAATATGGTTTCAGGGCGAATTATTCTCCAGAACATGCGGTTCTAGATGTAGTTTTTACATGCTATAACAATATCTCTCATGAACAGTACACTGGTCTTATCATGCTCGATCTGAAGAAAGCATTTGGTTCCGTGACTCATACAATATTACTGCGTAAGCTGGATCACTATGGAATACGGGGTTATGCACATAAATTACTTTCATTCTATTTATGCAATAGACGACAATATGTGAACATTGACAATGTTAACTCTGACACACAATCTACTAACTATGGCGTTCCGCAAAGATCGATATAAGGACTTCTTTTATTTTTACTCTACATAAATGACTTGGAAAATTCAGTGAATAATTCACCTAGACTTTTTGCAGATGATACATGTGTAATTGCCAATTCATCTTCTATTTTAGAACCAGATCAGCATTTAAACCTGGAACTGAACAATATAGCAAGTTGGATATCAGCCAACAAGCTTACTCTTAATCCTGCGAAATCTTTTGCCTTAATTGTTTCTTTTAAATCTAAAAATAATTCTATTACTACTGTATGAATGTATCTTACCAACAATGCAAAATTGAGGTAGTCGAATGTGTCAAATACCTTGGAATACATTTAAATAATAAATTGCAATTCAAACAACATATTACAATGCTAGAAACCAAACTTTCTCGTCTTCTCGGAGTTCTTTACAAAACCGAATCGTTTTTACCCAACCATATACTAAAAAAATTATATTATGCGTTTATCCACTCTCACTTGACTTTTGGATTATTAGTTTGGAGTGCAACTCCTAAATCTAATTTATTAAAATTGCAAAGAATTCACAACAAAGCAATTCGTTTACTTGCAGGAGCGGCTTGGCGAGATCATGCTTTTCCTTTCTATGCGCAACTTAATATTTTGTCTTTGTATAAACTAGTTTTACTTGTCTTAGCAAGTTTAATGCATAAATACCATCTCAAAAAATTACCGAAAATTTTTGACAATATTTTTACTTTGGTATCATCAATTTACTCCAGATCAACTGGAAACTCTTCCAAATATCAACAATACTTTAATTCTCAGTTTGCTACTAATTTACTTCAACGTCATATAAAGTTTCGAGGCTCAAAAATCTGGAACAGCATACCTGATAAACTTAAACAACAAAATCACAAACAGTTTAAAAATAAATACAAAAAGTTATTACTTACACTTTAAGTTTTTGTCTATTTGGGTGAGATTAATAATGTAGTTTTACTGGTATTGTATTCCGTAATTCGGCTACACATTTATTTCATTATTTTTCTGTCTTTTTTCCTTTTCTTTTTTGATAGTATGAAACCTGATTATGTCATATGTACTAGATATTTTCACAGGTGGTCGCTTGACTCGAAAACCTTTAGGTCCCCTCGCGACCTTCATACATACATACATCTGTAAATCTACTCCTTGTGCCGTAATTTATTCAACGTTGGTGTTAATGTTTGTGGTTGTTTAACATCGTGGGCTTTCAGATGCATAAAAATTAACTGGTTGTTGTTGTTGTTTGCTCGTTTTCGTTTTGTAGACCAGGCCCATGGTTTTTTTCAACCCTCCTCACTACCGGGACCTTATTCAAGCACGGGCGCTTGTTATTTTCAAAGTAAAATTATACACAAAAAATTTTCTGTCATCGGCCATCATGTGGGTTTCAATATTCTGAATGAAATCAAATGTTGTGTGGTTTTATGGCGCTTTATAACTACTAAGGTCCTTTAGCGCCAGGACTAAATTTTCTCAAGAATTCACTGACGTATTTTTGTTCTCTGTTCATTTTATCCTCCGCGCTACACTTAATTGCTGAGCGTTTAGCAAGTGTAACAGCAAATACCAGTTTTAAAGTCTTTGGTTTGACCCGACTGAGAATAGAACCCAGTCTACCAGCTTCCAAGAATGATTGCTTGACAAATGGTAGCCTTTTATAGTATCAGCTATTTGCTTTTGGCAGGAAAGTCTGCTTTCTGTTGCGTAATCAATGCTATCTGTTATCTATCTTGTTATCTACCAGCGCTTAAAATTTAACAGCGTTGTGACAAAAGCGCTTCTTGTTTCCTATTGTTCTCTACCACTGAAAAATCAGCTTTTACATCGGGCGGGTATTCAAGCACGGGCCTTTATTTATTTTTATGTTCTGTTCACACGGGCGGCTATTCAAACGGGCCGTGAATGAAGATCGGGCGCTAAAACGAGCATATACGGTAAGCTTTCAGTTTGAAGCGAGCACAAACGTCTCAAGTTGCTGAATACCCAATCTTCAATGTATTTTTTAACACTTTTAGTGAATCCTTCTCCACGTCATTCTCCATTAAAACCGTCATAACATTTTTACGCAAATTTTGAAAAAAAAAAACTAAATCAAATCTCCATCATACTCGCGGTATTACGCCGAAGCATGTAGCGAGTGGCGGGGCCCATCTCCGTGGCTTAGTGCCTGGGCAACACGGTTGCGAAGAAACATCGTAGTAGTGGCGAGCCGTTGGCGACACTGTGTTTGATATAATCGGCCCGGGAACCGAACCCCAGACCGACAGCGCGTGCTTAACAGTTGGGCTTCCCGGCCAGTCACGAAACGATGGTTTCTTGCTTCTAATCAACTCGCTTTCTCGCGCAATCTCACCCACAATGCTCACAAATAAATGCATAAACTTAGAACCTGATGCTTTCTTGCATCTAATCGCGTTTCGCAATAATCGCGGCGATTCGAAAACCACGATCTATCCGTAACTCCCCAGCTTTCGCGTTTGAGACTTCCGCGGTATTGATGTTTGCATCGGTTCATCCTCGTTGGTTCGTTAACAAACATTCTGTAAAATTCTTGAAGAAAGCAAACAGCTCTTCTTGCTCTGTCATAATATGAATGACGTCATTTTATTTAAAACAGAAAATTTAAAATCAGCAAAGTTTACGCTGAAAGCAGAAAAATAAAACAACAACTTGTCCGCGAAGTAAATAAAAAATATCTCAAGGAGAGAAAATAAAGACGCAGTAATTCTTCAAACTGAACGTTTCGACAACATAGATGCAGCTATCATGTTTGTAGTGCCGTGCTTACACTGCTGATGATGACAGTTAAATCTATGTCGTCGAAACGTCCAGTTATTACGGTGGTTTACTATCCTCCCTGAAACTTGTCCATAACAAAGATGTGCAAAGCTTTTTACAACAAAATCTCATTATTCACAAAACAACAATTGGAAACACTGCCAAAGTGCTTATCTTACAATGAAGAATCGAATCCACGACTCATAAACTCATTACTACTGCCTTATGACATCAGAGCTAAGCGTTGCCAAATATAAAAGTAACAGTTACGATTCCAATGATAATGATGACGTTAGGAACGAAAGCAGCAGCGCCACAGCAAATTCCAATCTGCGATTTTGATCGCGATTCTGACGACGATTTTTTGAATTGATTGGGAAGCAAGAATTCAGTTTCGTTTGAGACGTGTGAAGCAAAAGCTGACGAGCACTTTGCTGCAGCTAAAAAACAGGGGTTGTTACCACGCAGGGATCGGGGGGTGCATATTACCCTGATGTGTTCGGAATCCGAGCTGTATCCTCGGATCCAACCACTACTCCCTCATTTTCTCTGACTAACTTTTTCTAGAAGCGCTTATCCCTGAAGGGTCGCGGGCTTAAAAATCAAATCTGATCAAAAAGGGATTGGTTTTTTCATTTTTATCCTCCTGTGACGAGAAAGCGACGGAGGCGCCAAGCGTAGAACGAATCCAGACTCGCTTAAAGGCGTGTTTACAAATAGGCGGCCAGCGGCAACGCGAATTCCTAATTTTTTTATTTAATTAATTTTGACGTTGAACTTAGATGCGACAACGTGGCAAAAACCACGCGATATCAAGGAATTGTACAATCTTTATTATTTCATCGCCCGGTATTAAAAAAAACATATTTGAAATAACCTTGACGACGGGAATGAGACAATGCACGTTGGATTGTTACGACATCATCGAACAAACAGCTTGCTTGACGCAGGCCAGCAAGTTTTATAGCGCAGGTAATCGCAGGCCAGTATGGTTTGTAATGGCAGTCGCATTGCCGCTTGCCGCGTATCGGTAAACGCTAAACACACCTCAAGAGTTGTCTTTGTTTCCGAGTTTTCCAGTTGAGTTTTGCTTCTGACTTCTTTAATTTGCTGTTTGTTAGATTCCACCGAGCTGGATAATTATCGTGAAGCATCTTATCCAAGGACGCAGTAACGAGGTTTAGATGGGAGTTGAGCCATCAGCCTTGCGGTCATGGCCGTCATAAAAACGACGCTTCCAACCATTCGGCCTCGCTGCCACCCCAAACCACTCTCTGACGATTGTTACCACGGAGGCAGACGGAGGGTTGCTTCCCACTTATCATTGGGGGGCACGGGTTTAAAAAATCAAACCTTCATTACACTCACGGTATTACGTCGAAACGTGTAACGAGTGGCGTGGCCCATCTCCGCGGCTTAGCGCCAGGACAACACGGCTTCAAAGAAACGTCACAGCGGTGGCGCGTAGTAGGAGTAGGCGACACTGTGTCCGATCTCATCAGTCCGGTAATCGAACCCAGAACCTCCCGCACCGTTAGCGATGTCTGTAGCCACTGCACCATCCGACCGGTCTTTTCTTACTTTCGCAACCCGTAAGAATTTCCCGCTCCTTATAAGCTAAATTTTCCTGCGTCCTTCCCTTGGTTTACTTTCCTTCACACGACGTACGAGCTCCCATGGATGTTTCTTTTTGTTTTTCACTTTGTATCCGGTTGGAACTTATTTTCTATCCCAGCAGATTTGTATTTTATTGGCAACCCTAGTCACGTTACATAATCAATATAATAAGGCCGGCGAGCCAAACGTGACTTCTTTTACGTTCAAGTTTTATTGCAAGCGGATGCATAAACAATCTTTTGTGTTCTTCGTCGTGCAAATTTGCCAACGAACGGTGAGTGATGCTAAACGTGGTTTTTCGAGGTAGTAGTTTTGTACAAAGTATGCGAAGTAGAAAATTTTTACTGGAGGGATGTTTTTGTCTACAATTTTGCCTGAATTCTGAACCCAAATAACAAGACAATGTTGCAAAAATGGTATTTATTGTTAATGGGGCGATGCAGTGGCGTAGCAAGAAATTGTAAAAGGGGGGGTATAATTTCAACATTTTTTTCAAGCGTAGTTTTTTTACCAGAGCTAATTGTAGCAGATTGAGAAACAGAAAAGGCTTTATGGGGCTCCGGGGGTATGCTCCCTTGGTAAAATTTTGAAATATTACATGCTGTAATGGCTATTTTAGTGCTTTTTGAACATTTTTCAGGCAAGCTTTGTTTAAAGTTTTTGACCCTAATTCTGAGTACGTCACCAAATATGATGCATTTTGTTCGCACATTTTTAATTATGCGTGCTGAAGGCGTAAGGTTTATTGTTATCGAAGAGGTTTGAAATTATGGAAAAATTGTATTTATCAAAAATATAGTTGAAAAAGGCTGGTGAGGTGAATACAATCAATACATACCCCTCATCCTACCCCCCTGGATCCGCCCCTAGCCATAAGCTACAAAAGCCATCAAAAGAGTCTGGCATATTTCAGTTCCTTGTCACCATTAGTTTTTTTTACTAAAAGGCAAAGTCAAAAGGAGGAGGGGGGCATGGCACAATGCCTTACCCCTAAATACGTTCCTGGGGCGATGTCATTGGTCATTGACCAAATGAAAACAGTGGTGGAGGGCGTACTGCGTGTTCGCATACCACCAGCACAATGAACAAAAATTATCAACGGTAGAATTTCGAAAAGTTTATTGGCCTTGTTTCAGGCAGTTTTTTGTTTCATAAATGAAGCAAGGGTTTGGAGGGAGAGCAGTATGCTTCCTCAGCGGGGTCCGGGGCTGAGCCCCGGAAGGTATAAAATTTTCATACTCTCAATCTCAAATATGATCAGAAAAAAGTTAGGGTATCGCTGCTTTAACATATTCTTAGTGAAATATAACAGGGTAAATTAGGCCTTGAAGACTTACTAAATAAACGCTGTAATAACCAATTCCACGACTAGTTTCGCGGTTTGACCGCTCATCAGGTAGACTCAGGTTTTGAACCCAGGACCTTGTGGTTGAGAGTATTACCTCTCCAACCACTCGGCCAACGAGCTAACAGCGTTTTCAGTGCAATTTTCAGCTATACATGCTCAAGCCCCTGCAACTGCAGGCTTAGCATTGAGCAGTTAGCCTAGTTGGCATGTGTCGGCAATGGCAGGCCTGATTTTACAAGTAATGAATGAAGAGGTGCCGATGTAAGTCTATATATATGAAATATAACAGGGTAAATGGTAGGCCTTGAAAACTTACTAAATAAACGCTGTAAAAACCAATTCTACGACTAGTTTCGCGGTTTGACCGCTCATCAGGAAGACTCTGGCCGAGTGGTTGGAGAGGTAAAACTCTCAATCACAAGGTCCTGGGTTCAAAACCTGAGTCGACCTGATGAGCGGTCAAACCGCGAATCTAGTAGAATTGGTTTTTACAGCGTTTATTTAGTAAGTCTTGAAGGTCTACCATTTACCCTGATATATTTCATATATATAGACTTACATCGGCACCTCTTCATTCATTACTTGTAAAATCAGGCGTGCCGTTGCCGACACATGCCAACCAGAGGTGCACACAAACCGGAGTACCGGAGTCGACTCCGGCAGGAGTGTCAATGTTTAAGCCGGAGCTGGATCCGGAGTCATAAGTTTCCAATTGTTGCAGGAGCAGGAGCCGGAGTAAAAAATTACCGCATGCTTGTGATATTTGTTCAAAATTTGCCATAATTTGGTTCTGATAATTTGCTTGTTTTGTGCGGTTTAATTCTGCCAACATATCGGTATTGATAGATAGCAGCCACAGCATACCTAAAAACTAGACAAGTTAAGTAAAACAAGTTCTTCTGATGTAAGCAGCATAATGCAATCTCTTGGCAAATAAACTGAATTAAAAATTTAGATGCGTGTAGTACCAGACGAAAGACCACATGCGGCAGGCCTAATCTAACCGACAAATTATGACTGTGTATGGTTTCGGTAAGGGTACTAGTACTAGGGGTAGTCAGCTAAGCGATGTGGAATTATTTGTGTATCGCAGTTTAGTGTTTTAATGCAGATTACAAACAGACAAAGCAGTCTTGCAGTAACCCTTTGTAGATTGCAGATAGGCGGACTTAGTCCAGCAGTAACTGAACCAACATTTCTTCACTTTACATAGGCCAAAAGTTCTAAATTCAAGTTTTGCACAACCCTCAAGTTTGCCATAAAATTTGAAAGTTACTGGGTAATTGTATAAAATTTTTTGTTGCTGCTAGGGTTACGGTAGATTGCTTTGTTTGTATGGCCAATAGTTTTAGAAATGACCATGTTTTGCTAATGATTGGAAAAGTAATTGCCTCTATTTTGTTAGTTTAATTTTTATGTACTAAACCATCATCAAGTGACATGGCTGAGCGGAATTGGTGTTGGGCTTTGAAACCACACATCACGGGTTCAAGTCACGACTTGGCCGACCACATTTCACATACGATTGTGTGGCTGTTGACTTGAAGAGCGCAAGCTCAACCTAATCTTCCTCGTCGAACTGTTCTTTCAACTTGAGTTTTTTATTAGGCTATAAACTTCTTAGTTATTACCGGTAATATTTTTATTATATACCGTACCTCACTATTTTGAAGTAATTGGGTTAGTGCAGAATTTTGAGTTTAGTGTTTAGTTAGGTTTGAAGGTTAATTTAAGGGTAGCAACCCGAAGCCAAGCATGTCATTAAAGAAGCAATATTGAAACATGACTGTTGAAGACAGCACATTATACATACCGGTATATAAGGCATTGATCCTGAAATCAGTGGCTCATTCAGATTTGCACTACTAAGTGCTCACTTAGTTAATTTCTTTTGCATAGATCTTTAAATTTGCTTTACTTGTTATCTACCTGTTAAATGTTTAAAATAGCTCTGAGTTTTTAATTTAAATTATTTAATTTAATTACTAAAGTTTGAATTTAAAATGTTTGTAATCCCACTTTTGCAGTGCTAGAAGTTGAGCTTGTTAGTTATATATTACAATTAAACAGTGGGCACTTCTACAGACAGAGCTTAGGATCAGTGTACAAAGGCTGTTTCGTTTTGAACTGCAGTATTTGGTTCTTTCAAAATAACTACCGGTACATTACAATTTTAAATTGCTTTTCAACTTTCACATAGCTATTGGTACGCATCAAAGTTGAATTGAATTCATTTGAACAGTTTCGCATGTCCAAAATGAAAATTTAAGTCTTTATATTCAGCAGTGTGTTTGTATGAAAATACACCTTGAGTATCTCTGAAGTGCCTAACTTTCAGAAGGACATGAGCATTAGCAATTGATTTTTTTCTGCTTCTTCCCAAGTACTTAGAAATGTTACAAACCACTGAGCAGTTGCAGCGCTGCGGTAAAAAAGCCTTCTGAATTATTTGTCCATTTCCCTTCCTAAACAGACACTTTTGTGTAAAAACAGGAGTCGAGCAGGAGCATAAAAAGTAGATATTGACCAGGAGCAGGATTAGGAGTCTAGTTGGTCAAAACAGGAGCAGGAGTCCAAAAAAGGCGACTCCGTACACCTCTGATGCCAACTAGGCTAACTGCTCCATGCTAAGCCTGCAGTTGCAGGGGCTTGAGTATGTATAGCTGAAAATTGCATTGGAAATGCTGTCAGCTCGGTGGCCGAGTGGTTGGAGAGGTAATACTCTCAACCACAAGGTCCTGGGTTCAAAACCTGAGTCTACCTGATGAGCGGTCAAACCGCGAAACTAGTCGTAGAATTGGTTTTTACAGCGTTTATTTAGTAAGTCTTCAAGGCCTACCATTTACCCTGTTATATTTCATATACATAGACTTACATCGGCACCTTTTCATTCATATTCTTTGTGCTTTCACTAACGCTTATAAAAAACTGCTGACGTAATGTAATGTTGATGAAAAATAAACTATAAAGCTGCAAGATACAGCAACCATAATACCGGTATCAGATGCAATCTTTATTTATATATTTACAAAATTACATTACCACGAACGTTTTCGGCACTACTTTTGACCCTCTTCAGGTATATCTAAATTAGTTAAGCAACTTTAAGTATTAACAAAATTGACTTCTTGGACGAGTTAGCCTAGCTTAGTAATGTTCTCAGCTTGAGTTTGCTAATAATTTCTTTTCAGTCAATTTTGTTAATACTTAAAAGTTACTTAACTAATTTAAAAAGAACAAATTAGGGAGCGCCCAGGTTCCCAAGTTTGGTGGGCTTTTGGTCAAGATAGACCAGGGTGGTCCAAGGTTGACAGTGTCGCGGGCCAGATTATTTTTTGTATATTAATTCGCGGGCCACACACAGCAACATCAGCGCGAACAAATAATAAACAAAATATTGCGCACTTTACGGTTTCTTTGTCTCTGAAACCTTTTCCATTTTTAGCCAGTATCAGAGAAACTTCGCAAGATGCCTTCTTGTCAGAAAGATTAGTTTTTCTGAAGTTGGTCATTAGCGTATAGTATTTGCCTTTTAAGTCTTTTACTACTGCTATTCTAGCATATCCGTCGTATTGTTCATACTGACTCTTATGACGTGTTTCGTAATGCCGTTTTAAGTTGTATTCTTTTGGCACTGACACAATTTGCAGACATGCCAGGCATTGTGGTTTACTCGTACCCTTAACAAATAAGTACTTTTCCTCCCATATTGAGTTAAAATGTCTACTTGGATTGGTTAACTTTCTTTTCACACTCATTTTTGCCAAATAATTGTAAATCTTAAAGTTATAAACCAATGCAGAAACAAATGTAGGTTTTAGATTTCAACTGATTCTACTTCGACTATCAAGAGTAACTTTACAGCCTTACCGCTACTATGACCCTGGATTGAATAACGATGGTGAAGTTGTTACCATGATTATCTTGCAACGTAACAATGCAAAGATTGCGACATTGCAACGAAACAATGCGAAAAACAATTATTGACCTTACAATTGTTGTAACGTCATAAATTGTTTTTTCGACTAGTTTTAATTTATACTGCTTCACGTGCGTTTTACTATCCTGCTGAAAATGAATCGAGTCTTAATCGAAATGTTCAGGCTCAAATTGTTTCTTACACCTTTGCTTAGACTTAGAGATTCAGGAAACCGTGTTGACTCCGGCTATGTAACGTTGGAATGCGTGTAAACAGGAAAAGCAAGTAGATGGCCAGCGAATCGTAAACTAAGCACAGCGGGGAGTTCGGTTCAAAACGCAAAACTGCAAGCGTTGAGTCAAAATAAGTTCGTAACGTTCCTTACCAATAATAAATGTGACTGATTGTACGTTGTAAGTCGGTAACTTAGATGTTATCATATTTCACTAAGACTTTCTCGCAGTTTCTCCAGAATTTTTGCAGAATCTTACCCGGGCCAAAGAAAATGCTGCCGCGGGCCACTAGTGGCCCGCGGGCCTGGGTTTGGACCACCCTGAGATAGACTCTTCTGCATCGATTCCGTGATGATGATACGTCACTTAAATCCTCGAAACGAGAATATCTTGCCTTCCCACGATGCACAATTAGAGTTACAGTCAGTGCATGAAGCCAGGACCGCCGAGAGGGGAGGGGCAGAAGGGGTCACTGTCCGGGGGCCCGGGGACACAGGGGGACCCGGGGTTCTGAATTGTCAGGTTTAGAATGCAAAATTCATCAGCTCAAACTACGGCCTGCGGGCGCGATGATGTTATTTTTTGATTTCGGGCCGAAATTCGAACATCCGCGGACGCTATGACCTTATGTTGCTCATCACTAGATGTTGAGCCGAAATTTGAACATCTGCGGAGGCTATATGACCCTTTTTTTGCTCATCACTTGATTTTAGGCCGAAATTCGAACATCTGCGGACGCTATGACCTTTTTTTTTGCTAATCATGTGTTTTTGGGGCACCACTGACCAAAGGGCCCAAACGAATTTTTTGCCCCGGGGCCCGAAAGTTCTCTCGGCGCCCCTGCATGAAGCAACGCAGTTTCGAAAGTAACGGGATATAAGACTTAAAGATTAGAAGAGGGTAGATGACAAGAAAGCATCGCAAAAAATAGCAATGCAGGGGATGCAGTAGCAATCCACGACCGGTTTCGCTCTCATTTTGAGCTCATCAGGTGAATATAGCTGGAAAATGGTGC
Organism: Trididemnum miniatum; assembly: GCA_964006365.1. Classification (NCBI taxonomy): domain Eukaryota; kingdom Metazoa; phylum Chordata; class Ascidiacea; order Aplousobranchia; family Didemnidae; genus Trididemnum; species Trididemnum miniatum. Next base: position 428,662 of record OZ023246.1, on the reverse strand, counting down.
AAAAATGGCACCGAAGTGAAGGGATTTGAGAAAAAGTAAAAGATTGAGAATAACAAGTAATGCAGCTCACCGTTTCCAGCGAACCGCATTCGTTGTTCCTTTAAAAAGTTTAAAGTGGAAACAGTAGGTTTCATAGAGATGAAGGAAAAATTTCTTAAATACACCAGTTGCCAACGTAAGCGAAATGATGTCCATCCGGTAATTTGGATTTGTGATTGTCATCGAAATTGGATCCATTGTTTCGTCATCATCGATAATAACAAATTGAGATTTAAATCGGAACCAAGAGAATTAAACCAAAATGGCGGAAAACTCTTTTAAATATTTAGATATACCTGAAGAGGGCCAAAAGTTGTGCCGAAAACGTTCGTGGTAATGTAATTTTGTAAATATGTAAATAAAGAATGCATCTGATACCGGTATTATGGTTGCTGTATCTTGCAGGTTTATGGTATAAAAAATCAACCTCTCTTCCGTAACTATAGAAAAATAAACTGTTTTGTTCTGTAATAGACGCACTGTAAAAGTTGTTCTTGATTAGTCTTACCATTCATATACATAGACTTACATCGGCACCTCTTCATTCATATTCTTAGTGCTTTCACTAACGCTTATAAAAAACTGCTGACGTATTGTAATGTTGATGAAAAATAAACTGTTTTGTTCTGTAATAGACGCACTGTAAAAGTTGTTCTTGATTAGTCTTACCATACGCCCTCCTTTTTAACAAAAATTGTCCTGCGAGGACGCCGAAAAATGCCCAAATGTCCCCCTTTTCAGCATTATGAGCAGTGAAAACATGTCAAATTATTCTTTCACGAAAAAGTTTTGGGAAGTTTCAGTACAAAGTAGGGCCTGCGGACGTGATGACCTTTTTTATTTTCTGGTCTTCATTTGATTTTGGGCGAAAAATTGGACATCTGCGAACGTGATGACCTTTTTTTTTTGGTCTTGACTTGATTTTGGGTACACCTGCGAACGTGATGACCTTTTTTTTTTGGTCTTGACTTGATTTTGGGTACACCTGCGGACGTGATGACCGTCATAGAACCTGTCCTCCTTTTGCGTAGTGAAAATATACTAACCTTATTCTTGATTAGTTTGCAAAGGAAACCATAATGGCTACAAGTCATGCTGGAAAGTATCGTCGCATTCCGTACCTACAAGCTACACGTATAGAAAACATTTAACTTTTTACGTTACTTATCACTGGGGGGACGTTTTGGCATCCCCCTAGGACAAAGTTTCTTTCTTTGCTGGGGGTGTTTTGGCATTTAAAACTTGATTGGTTGTTAAAATTTGATTTGATTTTGTCGAATACAAGAAATTTGCAAACTCACTGTAAGTTCTTGGAACAATCAAGCAGCTGTAAACCGTTTCTTCTCCAAGCACGAGGAGAAATGGCGTCCAATCTTGATTGTTGTTTACCTTGAAATCATCCGGAAGATCGGAAGAGCTGTAGTATCTGGAAAATGTCAATTTGAAGTTCGGAATCCCGTAAGTATGGGACGAAAATAGCTGAAGGAAGAAAAATAAAATCACAGAAATTATTGAAACTGGACGTTTCGACAAGCTGTCATCATCAGCAGTGTGAGCATGGCAGAACAAAACTGATCTTTGAAGTTCCGTAGCAGCAGATTTTATTGAAGATGATGACAGCAGAATCTATGTCGTCGAAACATCGAGTTTTGAGGTTTACTGAGGATATATTTTTCCTCCTTCACATTTTATTGAGTGTTCACATTTTTTCTCTTCTTCTCATTGGCTCTTAATGGTCTCCGTAGGGAGACCAGGGCTTCCTAATGAAAACTCTAGGGTTCCCCAATTTTATAATGTTCATTCAACGTACGCTCGCTTCGCAGGTGGTGCAGACAAGAGGTTCCCACGCCAGTATCTTCAATAATAGCTGCTCCAGGGACTAAAAAGTTCAGAAGCACTTGTGTAGACTATGATTCGACCAAGTAGTTCACTGTAGTTTCGTCTTGCCTCGTCGTACTAAGCGAGTGCCTTGTTTTGGCACAAGAAACTTTGTTGGAGGGCTGTTCAAAACTGTTAAGTGGTTGAATAAGTGCTAAGAAAAATCAAACCAAAATCTTCATTCCACTCGCGGTCTTCATTCATTCTACGGCTTAGCGCCTGAACAACACAGCTAGGAAGAAACACCGCAGCGGTGGCAAGATATTGGCGACACTTCATTCATTCTACTACAAATTTTCATTCATTCTATTAAAAGCAAATCTTCATTCATTCTACGGCTTAGCGCCTGAACAACACAGCTAGGAAGAAACACCGCAGCGGTGGCGAGATATTGGCGACACTGTGCCGATTGGACATGCCCGAGAATCGAACTTCAGACCTCCCACACTGATAGCGATGTCTTCAGCTACTACGCGAACCGGGCGGTTAGTTTAGTGTTACTGCTCTGGAAATGAAGAACCAGCTCTGCGAGTTCGATTCACGGCTGGAGTAGATCGCTCACTTTCAGTTTTTACCAATCAATTCTCAGCTCTAACCGATGTGAAAATATAACTCACATAAACCCGTCATTGGATGATGGCAAACTTCTGCTGGAATAACTCCTCTTCCGGGTCACCAAATAAGCGGCGGGGACAATGAGGGCGCCCGCAGCGATTCTGGAACAACAAAAGTTGAAATCGAGTTTGATTTTGGACGAAGTTGACCTCATAAACCTCCTCAATCATCTTGATAAAGCGATTCACGGAGATCATGTCGCAATCGCGCTCGAGCCGCGGTGTCTCATCATTTATTTTAATATAATTCACGAACTATTTCAGAAGTTTTCCTCAGGGGCCAGTTTCTCCCACCTAAGGGACCACGTGACATTACCCATGAGCCACAAGCACAAGATTTGCTAACGGTGATTCACCACTAAAATCCAGCGGAAAGCTGGAGCTGCTATGAATGAAATACCGGCAGAAAATTTTATTGCTGGGCAGAGGGCCGCAGGTGTTGAGTCTCTAGAAAGGGGGCACTGACTGTAAAAAGTTGAAGAGAACTATCGCTCTATTAGAAGCAGGTAAATGATAACAAAAATGTTGAAGAATGAATGGAAACATTTTCTCGTTACCAGACATTTCAAAATATTACTTATTCCATCGTTTAGAGTAAAATGAGAAGGAAAACTGATTTTGTTTATTCATCTCATTTCACTGCTGACGATAGGATGAGTAACACTTCGAAACGTCATGGTAACAAAAAACAATTAAAATTCCAAACGCTGTGCTCTGCAATGTTTTCGTGGTTATTGAATAACGGAGGTGCCTAAAGCTGTCCGTTGTCAAAACACTGCCGCACCGCGCTGCTTGTTGGTTTTTCTACATGACGTTGGTGTCATGCTGGTATGATGTCATCAGCAATAACTTGAAGCGTAAAAATTAGAGGTAATAGAATGCATCAGGAGTGGGGGGATTGGGGATAGGGTTAGAGGCCCAAAGTTAATTCAACTTTGAGGTTCGATTATACAAAGCGCAATTTCAAAAAGGAAAACCTCACCAGTGTTTTAGAAACTGCTTCGAACAATCGTCGCAAACTCTTGACACTTTTCAACGCAAGAATATATTCAAATTTGGAACATCCCGGTAACTTGTCGCGTTTTTAGCAAACGCGATTTCGCGCGAGTTATTAATTATTCATTGCTTTCAAGTGAAAGCGAGATTCAATATTCAGCTGAACACACAACCCTGTTCTCAAGGAAATAATGCTGAGTAGAATTTGTATTTAGTTTCATATTTATCTCTATCACGAGAAAGCGATGAAAGCGTTATAACGAGCTCGCTTAGGAGTTGTCGGCCATCCGTCTACCACACCAAGATGGGGAAAATCCCGCAAGGTGCCTTTCCCAACAGCATAACAAATAAAATTGCCGGTTTGTTCTTTACACTATCCCTTAAATGCTGAGCGTCAAGCAGGGAAGCTGTGAATAGCAATTTTAAAGTCATTGGTTTGACCCGACTTAGAATCGAAGTCGAGTCTATAGCTTCAGAGGTGAACGCTCTTACTTGAAAGAATAGAAAACGCTGTGAATGTATTTCTTGTTTCTTGCGCTGCCAACCGTCTTGGCAGGGGTTCTAACCCACGACCTTCAGCAGGAAGATTTTTACTGAAGCGTGAAATCATGACGCAGTTGAAGACTAGCATGACGTAATAGTTACTTACGCAGCTTTTGTTGATTTCGATACTCCTGATTTTGATTTGGACGAAGTTTTTCTCCCCCCACTTCTGCTTCCTCCCCGTGATCCCCCCCGGCCCCCTCCTCTGCCCCTTGCACAAGAGTCGTGCGTCCACAAAAGAAGAAAAGCGACCAAAGCGAGAAGATGCAGTGATGAGGCGATGAGTTTCATGATTAGGTCTAATAAATACGTTGCAATATCAACAGTAGAAACAAAAAATCACTCGAAAAGTGAAAACAAGAAAACTTAAAAAATTACGTAAAAAGTTGCAAAGGCCAACTTAATATTTCATCTTTAAGAAAAACCTCATCTATGGGGTGCCGTTTGAAAACAAAACTACACGTTTTGTGAACCGAGAACCATCTAAGCTCAAAAATCTCACAAAACTTATAGTTTTTTCCAGTCGGTGAATTTGTCTGATCTATGAGTCGGAAATATATTTGCGCGTATTTTTTGGTCTGACTCAGCGTATAATTTGTCCTATATATAAGTCGGATATTTCTTATATACATATCGGACAAATTGCGGTCAAAATAGACTAAGCCTAAAAACATCGTTCACAAAATGTATAGTTTATTTCCACATGGCGCCCATTCCTGCTATTCACTGCCAATTTAGGCAAGACTTATTCAAGACTGAAAAGACTCTTCGTTGCACCACCAAACGGAGAAAGAGTCCTTACGGTCCGGAATGTCCGAATGAGTCTAGGCTGGATTGGCAGTGTATAGCGAGGCTGACGAGATTTATCTTACGGTGGGATTCACAATGCATCTCATCTGAAACGTATACACTTGCTTATCTTGCTAATTACATTAAAGTCAATAACTTCAGTGCAATTCTTGCCGCTACCTTATCTTATAAACTGTCGGAAAGTTCTCGAACAAATCAAACCCACACTGCTGTCATGATTGGTACAGCTTCACTGTAACTTGAACGCAAACATTCATCAAAATAAGAGAGCATTCTGACGTCAAAAACAGCGAGCGCGTGTGCGATGTAGCACGTCTGCGCTCGAGTGAATTCCCTACCTGCTGAGTGACGTTTCCATCTCATAGCTCCCGGCGTTGTTGCGTCACATCCCCGCCGTGAATCTGACGAAGCAAAATCGAAATGAAAACGGCGTAAAAGTAAACAAGTTGATAATATTTATTTATTATTTTATTTATTTTCATTTGCACCAAGAACAACAGCACAATGAGGAAAGACAGCAAAACACTTAGTGTTATGGCTTGCACGGATATAAACATAAAAACAAGATTTATTGGCAGTTAGACGGCAAGGCTGTCTCACCCAAAAGTTATAAAGAAAAAAAGAATAACGCAGAGAATAACTGGTAAATATATAACATTTCCAGCCGAGAATCGAACCGTCTTGTGAATATTTTGTGCCAACAGTGAAGTTCGCACTTTAAGGCCAGCTGCTTGTATTATGACGTTGAGCTGCTTGTAACCACGCGAGAATCATTTCAAATTTTTCTTGTAGAGATACTGAAACCCGAATTTAATCAAGAAAAAATTTAATACAGTGGCTCCGCTTAATTGGCTCACGGATAACTGGATCTTTCGCTTTTCTGGATAATTTTTCTGAGTCCCAAATTACACAAGCATTTTCAACCTAAATGCACGCCGGTATTCTGGATCACAGGATCAATTCTTTTGGTTAACTGGATCATTTTTTTGTTTAACTGGTTTAACTGGATCATGCGTGAAACCTCGCAGTGAAATTCCACATTTCGCAAGGCACTTGTGTCCACGCTTCACTAGACACGTGCTCGAGCACTAAACCAACATGTGCTCAAAACACGTGACACGTCACGCACTATTCAGTAAACCTTAACAATAAGCGAAACATCACGCCGAAACGCTGTGCTTGAAGAACAATTACAGGACATAAATTCTCGTCAAGCAAGGTTGACTAACAGGGCCGATGTTAGGAACTGCGGGGCCCAATTAAAAGTCTGATGGCCGGGTCCCTACTCTTCATAGTAGTAGTGGTGGTAGTTTATTTTATTTAACGACCAAGCTAACAAAAACAATGGTAGAAAAATAGGTAACAGCGACAAAACGATATACGTTGAAACAGAACAGAACAAAACATGTTTTATTCGGTAGGTAAAAAATATAGCACACAGTAACACATCACACGTTAAAAATGCGCTACATAATCTAAAGCCGTGGAATGCAGCGCAAGAGCAAAGCTCACCGAGGCAACTGCCACCACAAACCTTGAAATCACAATGTGCTATCTTCAAAAATTATCAACGAAAACGAAAAAACCAAAAGCAAAATGCAAAATCATTGAGCAAAATGAGATTACTTATACGCTGAAGCAAACTATTCACAAAAATATATACAAAATACATACAAAATACACCCCCAAGTTTGGTTTGAACAGAAAGCAATTGTCCAGGGGTTAAACATACTGGTAACGTGAAATGGTTTAATATTTTTTTTTTTTTTTTTTAATCATACTTGTTAATTAGAATCTGTCTACATTCTTTCTTAAATCGATAAAATGTGTAAGATTTGATTGTAGGGGGAATCTGATTCCACATTTTGACTCCAAGAAATTTTATGGATTTCTTTCCACTGTTTTTTCTTACGGAATTAAAATAGTAATTTTGATTAGATTTACTTCTAGTATTATAGTGATGAGCTTGTTCGATGGGCAAAAAATAAACGTCAAATATTTCGGGAAGAGATTGTGTGTGGTACAAGTACATAAATTTGCTTAATTCGAAGTTATAAATATCAGCAATTTTTAAAATGTTTAAGCTTTTATGTAAAGCATTAATAGTAACGCGATCTTTCCGTGTGGATTTGTTAATTATTCGCAGAACTTTGTTTTGAAGAATTTGAATAGGTTTAATTTCAGTTTCTGAAACGCTGCCCCAACCAAGAATTCCGTATAAAATATGTGAATAGAAAAAAGTGTAACATAAAGCTATAAGATTTTGTTTGTTTAGGTAATTTTTCATTTTCGCTATTATGCCAACTTCTTGCGATAGTTTCTTACGTAAATTAGATATGTGTGGTTTCCAACTTAAATCTTCGTCCAAGAGTATTCCTAAATATTTAATTGAGTAACATCTGTCGATTTTAACTCCTTTGATTTTAACATCAAAATCGAAGATTCTTTTCAGAGGAAGTTCCACTAGAAGTAATTTTTGATGCCATGGTTGGGCCTATATTAACAAAAAAATCATTTAATTCGTTGTAGATGTCTTTGCACTCAGTGAGAATCACATTATTATCAGTGACAAGTTCAGTTAAGAAAACATTATTTAATAAAATAAAAGAAATGCATGGTCGCGGCACCTTAGCTTAATCTCTTACGAGTGCCGGATTTTATTGAAATCAACAAATGTAATTCACGCACACATAACTAACAAAAAAGAAAAAAAAAATTTATGCCAACAACTTCAAACCTGTAACCCCAGATAGGGAGGCTAACAGATGCTACACCTTGCCAAAGGTTGATCCGGTAGCAGCGACAGTTAAGAGATATATAGCTCCATTACGTCTCAAGGAACGAATCTCTGTCGCCGGATGTCGTTTTATGTCAGTACCCAAGACAAGTTCATTTTGCAAAGCCACAGCGACATCAATCAATTTTAACCTATACTTTTGAGCGGCTATTGATAAGTAACACAACTCTAATCCGTGAAATTATTCAAATCCCTATGATTATGCGCTAAGCAAAACTGATTTTGTTTCTTAAAAAATACTAATATCGATTAAAAAAACGATAGAAAGTCCACTAATTGACACGGAAGTGAACAACAGGATCTTGAAATACTCTTGGAGCAGGATACTTGAAGAGTTGGAACCTGTAACAACAAAAACTAACAGCAGAAATCTGTATTGGCTAAATCATCCCATTTAACTTTTTTATTGAATAGACTCTGTACTAAAGGTATTACAGGAAATCGCAATTCAACTGGATGGTGGGCAAACCTGTTTTTTATCTCTTTTTTAAATGAATTATACGATTTAATTTTCCGTATGGTTATTGGAATGGAATTCCAAGTCAGCGGGCCACGATATTTTAGCGACTGTTTTGTTAATTCGATTCGGCAAAAGCGAGGGAAAAGTTTAGACTGATTTCTTGTATGACGGAAGTTGCTACCGTCCAAATAGTTAGCATCAAAAAGATTTGGAAAAGCTTCGGAAAAGTCACCGTGCAAATGTTTTTACATAAAGCTGGCCGTTTTTAATTCTTCTAACTGCTTTATAGAAAAAATACTATGCTTTTGCATCACATCTTTTACACTGTCTCTAGCGTTTACCCCAAATATTATTCTAATAAACTTAACAGCAGTTTGAAGGTGTTTAATCAGTGGCGTACGCAGAATTTTTCAATGGGGGGTTTCAGTGACGTCACATCGTGATGACGTAAAAATACTACAATTAGTCTATAGTAGTTCAGAGGTATTAAAGTGCATCGGACTGTAATGTTTCTAGTCTAAATTACTGCGCATACTTGCTGCTACCATGGTTAAGCTATATAACGCCATAAGGAAGGAAACAATCCAGATGTTTCATTCACACTTTTGCTTGATTCTATGGGCTTCATTTAAGGAGCGAAAAGGTTTTACCGAAACTCAAGCTGTCAATCCGTGGTTAAAAATTTACTAAAAAAACTTTAGTTGACCTCATTTTTGGGTCATAGGAAGGTTAACTGACTAAAGTAGGCTAGCTTTCGCAACGTTACAAACAGGGTGTAGCCAGGAGGGTAAAACAAGTTATTGCTTCCCTCCAAAAAAATCTTTTTTCAAAAACCAACATTGATGCAAACAACGCATATAAACCTTGATATAAACATTTAATATGCACTCATCATGAAAGGAGCAGTATCCAGTATTCCCTGTCTTGAATAATGAAGACAGTGAAGCATGAGAACAAACTGCCCTCCCTACCGAAACATTTTTAAACTACAATAAGTTACGCGCGAGAAGAATCCCTGATCATGCGATTAAACTCAAAAATAGCGTCGATATTATCGAAGCATTTTTCACCCAAATCACAGCGTCGATATCATCAGATACTCTCAAGCACATAATCGGGGTGTCTAGGAAACGTAACACTCCAGCTCCTAAAACAGTGGCGGTGCGTAAAAACAATTTTGCCACCCCCTCCCCGTTCCGCCCCTGGGCCTCTTTAAATCTTTCGTTGGTCTCGTCTTCCTTGGCAGTATGTTTATTTTATTTTTAGCATTTAGGGCAGTGTCAATTTTGATTTTTATATTTTAATAATTTTTTAACAAACCAGCCGGTTATAGCGCAGTGTTTAATTTGTCGCTATCGATGTGGAAGGTCTAAGGTTCAATTCCCAGGCCGGTCAAATCGGACAAAGAATAGCCAACGGCTCGCTACCGCTGCGACGTTTCTTCGGAGCTGCGTTGTCCAGGCGTTAAACCGCGGGGTCGGGCCCAGCCATTCGCTACGACGCTGCAATACTACAGCGAGTTTAATAAAACGATTACAGTAAAGGTTTGATTTTTTAAAAAATTTTGTGTGCAGCCATAGTTACTGCAGATTCTTCGTATTTAAGGGAACTCCCACTTACCAATTGCTTCGCAGCAGCATCAATGACAATAAGTAACTGAGGTTATTTTCAAATTTATTAAACTGAAAATTCAACAGTAATTGAGGGAGACTGCGAAGTGAGCTTGCGCTCTTCGAGTCAGCAGCCTCCCGTTGTCAAATGCGATCGGCTCCAGCCGCGAATCGAACCCGTCACGTAGGATCTGTCGCCTGCGCGCGGTACCGCTAGGCCATGTCGCTGACAAAACTGCAGTTCAAGCAAAACACATCAGAAAAGTTGGAATACCGATATTGTTGCATCGTATCATAATAAAAGTTTCTCGAAATTAAATTGGAAAGTTGGACAGAACAGAAAAAAAACATGACAGCAATTTCGGCAAGCTCCGCACGAAGAAAAGTTGGTTCAAAAAAGAAAGGTTTTTTGATTCAATCTGCAATCATCAACGTCAAGCGCAACGCACCACAAAAGTTTGACTACCGGTCAGTGATGGGCACGATAAACCTTTCTGTACTAAAGCGATAACGATAATCGATAATTTCAAAAATGCTCCGGGCGATACCGATAATCCATAAATCTCAATTTCTCATAGCGATGTCGGTAATCGATAAATTATCGCCGATAAATGCTGCGGTAAATTTTTAATGTGTTTGAAGAAGTTTTTTTCTTGTAAGTCAAATCACAAAAGGGATTTTTCAAGAAAAGAGAGCAGTTCACGAACTCCGCCGTGGGATGAAACAAACCAAAGAGAGATTTTTTAAATTGCAACAAAACTTTATCGACACCGTGAATTTTGCCATAGCGCCAACTCCCCAACTTTGAACACTGCGTGCATAAAGAATCGTTTATCGCGATAACAAAATATATTACAAAAGCGATATCAGTAATCGATAAATCCAAATTATTTTGAGCGATAACGATAATCGGTAAAAAATTATCGCCGATAAATTATCGCGATAAATGCCCATCTGTGCTACCGGTATTATTGCATCACAATGAAAGTTTTTCAAGATTATGTAACATAAGGAAGTTGGATAGCATAGAAAAACATGATAATTGATAACATTTTCGGCAATCTCTGCATGAAAAAAGGCGGATCGTTTCAAAAAAAGAGGTTTTCATTTTTTTCAGTCGTCAATGGGGGGGGGGGGGAGTTGACCCCCGAAACCCCCCCGTGCGTACGCCACTGTGTTTAATCATTGTTTTATTTCCATTACACCAAGTTATAATGCAATATTGAAGATGGGTTTTTGTCATTGAATTATACAGCAGCAGTAAGATGAGTCGACTTAGATAATTTCGAATCTTGTTTACAACACTACAAGTAGGCCTAATTCTAATTTTTTTCATCAGCGCTTTCATGTGAGGTTTCTAGGATAAAAGTTCATGCACTGTAATGCCCAAAAATTTTAGAGAAACGTCTCTCTTGATATCTTTTTTTTGCAATTGAAGAGTATGTTGATCAGGGAGTTTGCTATGCGGAGTGCGAAATACAATGTAATTAGTTTCATTAATATTAAGCGAAAGTTTATTTGCTGTGAGCCAGTTGTATGGTGTAGAAATTTCATAAATGAAACATACATACAAACCAACGAATAGACATATATTTGTTATAAAAAATAAAAAAAATTAAGGTGAAGTGGATGCTTTCATCGTTTTACCATAAATATAATCAAGAAAGGCAAATCAGGCAATTCATTGTACTATTTCAGAAAAAGACTTTTCTAGCTTTTTTAGAAGCAAAATCATTCAAGATATTTTCAAAGTCAGAATCTTCAGCAATTGCTAGCGGTAGCTCTCTAATCTAGACTAGTAAAAACCATGCTTGCGCAGTTATAGAAGTTAACTAGATAACATTGCAATTCCTGAAATAAACCGATTGTCGGACGGAAAAAACAGACTATGTCATAGTGCAGGGATGGGCATTGGGCAACCCCTGGCACGCGTGCCGAACTTGGCACGCGAGCCATACAGCCTATTAATTTTGGGGGACGAAAGTTGGACATTAGCGGACATGATGACCTTTTTTTTATTTGCGGATGTGATGACCTTTGACCTTTGCTCTTCACCTGATTTTGGGACAAAAATTGGACATCAGCGGGCGTAATGACCTGGACATCAGCGGGAGTAATGACCTTTTTTTTTTGCTCTTCACCGATATTTTCAAGGGAGAATGCCGACTGTCGGGTGGTACGCGGAAAAATTTGGCATTGATTTTAGCCGATTTTGGCTCGCAGATCGAAAAAGGTTGTCCATCCCTGTCCTAGTGTCTAGAATGTAACAACGTAGGATACTGGTCCAAAGGTACAAATTAGATAACAATGGGTGATCCGTATTATCAAGGGCGTTAAAGGTAGGGGCTGAAGCCCCCCCTAGATATTTTTCAGCACACCCCCCCCCCCCCCCTTTGCAAAGTTTTCAACTAAACCCCATTGCAGTTCAACAATAATTGATAGCGAGATTAGTGAAAAAATTTAACTAAAAATTGCTTTAAAGTTGTTCAAAAAGCACTAAAATTGTAATTGCAGCATCTAAATTTTGAAAAAATTTTCGGGGAAGCATGCCCCCCGACCTAGAACCGTTTTTACTCCTCATTAAAGTTAAATTATCTCCCCTATTACCACACCGAAAGAAATTGCGTCTAAAAAAGTCTCGAAGATTTGGCGCCCCACTGAGGAAATTTCTGAATAAGCCCCTGCTTCAAGCGACTTCCATTGCTACTGAAGTAAATTGTATTGCGCGTTGTTTGATGCTGCGATAGGAAGCTGGGGGGGTTCAGAGGAGAGAAGCCCCTTACCCCAAAATAAGCTAAAGTTGGTCTGGTAATGTAGATTTCAGCCCCCCTTACTTTAAGTGCTTCTAACGCCACTGCGTATTATGAAAACTGATTAATACTGCACTATTGACTTTGTTATCATAAATCTTAAGGTTTTTCGAAGCTTTTGGTTTCATGGTTTCATTAAATAAAATATCTTCGACAATTTAACTTACGTGTCATTGCTGTTAGTGAAGAGCATGTTTCCTTCAACAGCTGCTAAAAAGCTACAACTGAAAACAAAATAAAACCCCCCTAAAACTATCTACAAGTATTTTCTTGTTATCAGCAAACCTACGCAATCAAACAACTGCGTAAGTCTTTTCTTTACCGATGCTTGGTTTTAGAAGCTACCAAGTTGCCGATGTTTTTATTTAATTTAGGAGACTCTTGAAATGGTCCATATTTAGCGCTAGTTTAACTGATGGCACTTTCCTCTATTTTGTGCCTCAAAATACAGCAACGGACCCCCACTAGCACGGGGGCCTTTCAAGGTGCGGGGCCCTTTCAAGGTGCGGGGTGCAATTTGATAAAATCGGTCAAATCGGTTTAAAACCAGCCCTGTTAACTAATCTCTACATAAAATATGAGATAGTGCAGTTAGGAAAGCTCTATAGAAGTGAAGTTGCTAAATTTGTTTATCGATCTCGCAAAAGCATTCTACATGATCAGTTCATGTCTTCGTATAGCAGTGTGAATAATGTGCATTAATATGGTGTTTGTTCGAATACTGGGGATTATCTGTTTCTTCCTGGAGTGAAATTTTCGTTGTCAAGGAAACGCAGCATCAAATTTGCAGGAATGAAGGTGTGGAATTCTCGCAGTCGAACAAAATCAAAAACTGTGATGTCGTTTTGGAAAAAACTAACAGCTTATCTGATTGATGAAGGTTAAAAATAATGTTATAACGAAAGCATCGAAGTTTCTCCTCTAGGATCACCATTCAGACCAAATAAATTCATTTTTGATCATTTATTTATTATTATATTGAATCTGACAAGTGACAGTGTTGGTGACAACCTATTAATCAAATATAAATGTCCAGGGCTTGGTGTGTATTTTTTTACTATTGTTTTGTGTTGCTTTTGTTCATATCTTTTTTGCTTTGAGGTGTTACCAGTAATGTTTTTTGCATGTGTTTGCAAAAACTGATTTAGGAGGATAAATATGCAATTAATACAATAACAATCTCTCAAAACTTTTCCGAAATTTGTCGCGAGAGTGAGCGATCGAAGAATATGAACTCACCGTCAGGTGGCGGTAGAGGTATATATATATGCAAGTTGTTGCGTAGTTGAGTTTCTATCACAAGGTCAAGAGTTCGAAACGCGAACTCTTCTCTCTGTTGAATAGCAGGTAGCCTTATCAGTCAAGGAATACTGCACTATTGTAGACTTTCAAAAACTGAATTGTTTGCATGTTTTTAAAACTTTTTGTTGTATTGTGTTGAGTTTTGTTTGTTTTTCCGCTTTCGCTAC